>WYDI02025849.1:0-52500 GCA_009867235.2 Psittacus erithacus | reverse complement strand
GTTGGGAAGGAGCTGTAGGCATCCCGTTACTGGGGGCTGCCCTCTTACAAGCAAAGTTACCCATATGGACAGTCCAGGGGCATAAGGATTTCAGATGCAGGGCAGAAGGGGGAACTTTCACACAATTTCTATTCCAGGCCTTTTCCAGTGTCCAGAGCAACAGCCACTGCATCCAACTGCTTCAGACGGACGCAGCTTCAGGGCATCCCAAAGGTCACCTTTAGCCATTCATTTTCCAAGTAACCAATGGAGGGCAAAGGATTGGTTTGCGGCGTCACAGCTTGTGCTGTGCAGTACTAATGTGTATTGCTGCTGAACTGTGTGCATATTCACTGTTTTACTGCGAGACACTCCCTGGCCAAATGTCCCATGTCAGAATACAGTTGCCAAAAAGCAGGAATGTGGAGTATGCACACAGAGGGACCTTGGCAGCATAACCGTGTGTGCCGCGCTGCGGCTGCCAGTTCTGCCTCAGCTGTATTTTGTTAGTGTAATAGTGGTGTGTGGGAGTTCAATACAGACTGGTTGTCACCCTACTCCTCACTGCTCCAAGTGGTGTGTGACAAATCCCATTTTTGAGAGTTCGCTGACGGGGAGAGCAACCAGCAGCACATGGTTTGTATTCCACCCAGCGCACAGCATGCTGCCATTAGGGGGAGTTTTGGAGCAGGTAAATGCATCGTTTCTATCATGTATTTTCCTCATTGTAAGTTACTTTATTGACACCACTGCTCATTCCAATTGATGGAGAAACAACCTGTGGTCTCCAGTGTCACCTCAGGAGCATGGTCATGAAGAGCCTGTTTTGGCTTTGGCTTCACACTGTCTTCTTGAAGAAGAGTACAAATTTCCCAGGGAAAAGATAACAAAACCATATTATTCTAATTCCAGGATAGGTGTACTTTTAAAATGAGGAAATCTGGTTTTACAGTTCAGTTCCTTTAAAGCATTTCTCACTATAGTAAGGACACTGAAAGTGCTTCTTGCCAAAGTAAATGTTATTCCTCAATCCTCAGTCCAAGCTTTCTGGAGGTTGTTGAGCTGTCAGCACAGTAACAGACCACTCTGTTGGCGTATGGTCTGACATCCACCTAAAACTATTGCAGTGGCCTTGCCCAGGGAGAGAAAAAGCATTACAGTTGTTCACCTTTAGATCAGCTCTTCTCCCCATCAGTTTGCTCTGCTCAGTGGTTTAGTTCTGGTGTTTCTCCTGTAGTGTGTGAGGCCAGGCAGGGGTGCCCAGCTGTCAGTGTTAACTCCTGCCTGCCTGCAGTGAGGGGCAAAGCACGTTCAGGTGATTGTATTACTGCTACCAATGCCCTGCTTTCAGTGTTTTCTCCTTGCTTTCACCCTGCCACGACAGGTGGCTTTTGAAGAGCTGTTTGAAAGTGGCCTTTGAATACACTGCAGGTGGATCTGCTGCAGACTCTGTTCTGAGATGCTTTGCTGGCGGTGCTGTTCTGGGCTTTTAAATCTGCGTGTCCACAGGTGTTCGCTGTCCTGATGAAGAGCAGGTTTTCCTTCTACCTGAATGTTGGTTTGTTCCTTGTCTTCGGGCAGGGCTCTCTGGGTTTATATTGTTTCAGATGGAGTAATGTGGTGAAGTAAGTATGAAACGTGTCCTGCAGGACACAGGGCTGTGCCCTCATCCCAGTTCTGCTGCTGGTCTTGGTGGGCTCCTCACTGGCCTGGCCCCTGGCAAGGTTGCTTGACCAGTCACCAGTGAAGGGCCAGCAGGGGAGAGGGAAGAGGGGTCGGTACTTCTGCAGTGGAGAGTTGGCCAACACCAGCTATTGCTGTGTGCTCATCAGAGCTCTTGGAGTACAAGCAATCACTGAGCTCCCCTCTGGGAGGACACAAGCCCTCAGCGCCCATCTCCTTATGCCCTCTTCAGCTTCATTATGTGGCTGCAGTGCCAGAGGGAGGGAGGTGGAGGCTGAACCCCCTGGAGGGAGGGTCTCCCCCCTTCCCATGTTGGCCACTGAATCTCTCATTTCAAGGAAGCTGAGCTTGCGGAGCAAAGCCACGTGCAGCAGTAGCAGCAGCTCTGTAGTGTGTTGGCATTAAAGACACCCAAACCAGAGGCAGGTCTCGTGCCTCCGAGTCTTGTCATTGTATTTGCAGGGGGAAAATCTTAGTTTACCAGTCTGAAATGGTCGTTAAACTGCCAGGTGCCGTGCAGCGGTAAATGATGCCCCCTGAGCAAGCTGAGCGTGTGTCAGCCTTTCCTCCTGGATGGTCCCAACAGAAGGGTTTCCTTTTGGGTGCTTCATGCCTGTAGGCAGCACTGGGGATCCCGGTCCTGCTGGTGCTGCCAGCAGCGAGTTGAAGCTCCACTCTCCTCTCAGCTTTGGGCAGAGCAAGTCGGTGGCTGTGCTTTGGTCGCCAGCGTGCTGATCAATGTCTGCGCCGCAGATACCTGCACATCAGGTGTCCCTCTGAGTCCTGGAGAGGAAGAAAGGCAGCAATGTTCCTGCCTGGTGATGGGGTGCCCCTTCCCCACCATGTGCAAGATGCCGCCCTGGTCCCGGAGAGCTCCAAGCTTTTGTAAGAGGAATTCATAGGTAAACTCTGACTTCCAGGAGTTATTCCCGTCTTTCGTCCCACCTGCTGCTGCACTGAAGCACTGAGGCATCACTGGCGTTCTGATTGATGCTCCTCATAAAAAATCCAGCGGCTTCAGATGGGATTTCTCGAACATAATTACAAGACATCCTGCTGCCAAAATTCCTCGGGCTTGGCCCCTGCAGTCATTTTTCTCTGTGCTGGATTTCACCCTGGTTTGATTGTTTACCGTGTGTAATGAGCATCTACTGCATTGCCGTAATCCCCTCTATTTACTGCAGTCTGTGGCAATGAAGATTGCTTGGAAGTGCGCTGCTGGCCTGCGAATCCATGGGAGTGGAGTGAGTAATACTGGAAGAGGCAAGTTCCATATCCCGGCCTGTGCCTTCCCACAGCTTCAGGTCTTTTTGTGCAGTTACGTGTGCCTTTAGTGTAGGGGCTTTGTTTTTCTCACCTCTGGGTCAGTGCATCTCCATCAATGCTCCATTGCTTCAAAAGCTGCTGCATCTGATTGATAAATACTCTTTAATTAATGAAATTGGCTATCACAGAATGGTTTAGGTTGGAAAGGACCTTAAAAAGCTCACCCAGTTCCAACCCCCTGTCATGGGCAGGGACACCTTCCACTAGACCAAGTTGCTCAAAGCCCTGTCCAGCCTGGCCTTGAGCTTTTCTACTTTATTATCCTAGTTCTTGCCTCTACTCTTTTATAAAGCATTGATTGATGCGAGTGCTGTAACTGCAGCTTCAGGAGCTGGTTACAGATGCAGCACAGGCCTCCAAGTGCTCTTCTTCCTTTCTGAAGACTTGGCCTCAAGGCACTGGCACCTCTGGGTCTCCATCCTCACCAAGCCCCTCAGTCTCGGCCTCCATGTCCACCCTTGCTCCTCAAAATGGTGTGCTCTTCCCTAAGACCATCTTTGAGTAAGAAGCGCAGAGTGACAGAAATAAGACACCCTCAGAGCAGCATCAGGTAAGAGGAACCTTTCCCACCCTGGATGTTACCCCACCACCAAACCAACCCAGATCCAACAAATCCAGTTGGGATGTCATGGAGCAATCAGCCAGCCACCTTCACGAGCAAGAGGCTCTCACACAACTTGTGTCTGCATGATCTGTGGAGGTGCTGTAGGGAAGTACATTGGGGTTAATCCTAGAAAGCAAAGTGATGCCTGGACATACCTCCCCTGGAAGGTGGGCTACCACGCGCTGAATCCCCCATGGGCTCTGTCAGGGAACCCCACAGCTCAGATGGGTACATGGTGTGTAGGATGGGGCCAGGTTGGGCTGGGTCCTGCCCCTGTGTGGTCCATGCAGCAGATTAGATCATAGGCCAAAGCCCACCATGTTTTGCGAGACCCAGTGCCTCGAGTGGCCGCTGCAGCAGGCACAGCACATGGATGTTTTGCCACATGTATTTTGTTCTTTTATTTCAGCTTGGAGCACCCGCATGCACACAGGGCAGGGGGAGGACAGGCTGACTGAAAACAAACCAGACGGGAACGACGGGGAGCCCAAACAACACGGAGTAAGATCAAACAGGCATATGTACAGAAGCAATAGTAATTACACATTGCCTTCTGAATCACAGAATCAAGTAGGTTGGAAAAGACGCTTTACATCAAGTTCAACCACATCACCGAGGGCCTCATCTACACCGTGTTTGAACGCTTCCAGGGATGGTGATTGCACCCCTGCCCTGGGCAGCCTGTTCCAACGCCTGAGAGGTGAAGTCTTCGCCAACATCCAATCTAAACCTCCCCTGGCGCAGCTTGAGGCTGTTACCTCTCGTCCTATCACTTGTTACTTGGGAAAAAAAAGAGACCACCCACCTCCTGCCTCCATTCTCCTTTCCCTTTGTTGTACAGTGATAAGGTGTTGTCTCCCCCAATTTTTCCCTTCTCCAGATTAAACCACCCCAGTTCCCTCAGGCATTCACTTGGAATTGAAGCACTTGAGACAGACCCATTTGAGACAGACCCATTTGAGACCAGACATGGACGACTGCCAGGTTAGTGAAAAGGATTTATTAGAAAGTGTTAAGCACTACACAAACTGGGTTTTATTTTCTCAGTAGACAGCACTCCAGCCTTACGCTACAGACACCGTATGATGGACTTTGGGCAGCCACTGCTCTCACAAGATCCATCTTTAGGATGAGACATTCAAGCGCCACGCGCAGTGAGAGGAAGGAGTGCAAAGAAAACCCTTTTGCTCTGCATCAGTTCACACAAGGTACACAGCAATTGTTTTCCTCAAGGCAATTTGTATCGATGGAGTTACCACCACCTGGGGGCTCAGCGTCCCCATTCCCTGCCTCCAGCGCTAGTGCACGTTGGGACCTGCAGCACAAGGAGTTCCAATAAATAGAAATCCAGCTTCCACGCTATTTAACAAACAACGAGGTTGAGGTACGTGCCTTCCTTACTGCTCTTCAGGAAAAAATAAGAGGAGAGGCTATGGATTAAGGCAATGCATTTCTTTAATTCAACACCGACACTGTATTGAACCGCATGTTTTCTGCTAAGTTCTGACGTATTTCATTGTAAAAAATAAAGTTACTGATCACATGCTATTCTATTCATCTTCTTCATTATGCTTTGAAATACAGTGGAGCATCACTATAGTCACCGCCCCAGCAACGTGGCAGCAAGTGACAGCTTATCTCCCAGCCAGGAGCTGCAACACAAGGAATCAGTGACCCCATCTCCCAGTTTGAATCCTCCACCTATTCCCACTTCTCCTCTAGAAGGGGAAAACAACCCACAGGACACTTCTCTGGCTCCTGAAAGGAGCTTTATAGCAAGGCTCAACTGTATACAGTAAAAAGATATAAAAAGGCATTAAAATCGAGAAGTCCAGAGAAGGAAAAGGAAATAGAAATTAAGTACGCACAGCGTGATAAACCAGAGACACATAGCAATTTGCTACAACATCTTTCAGAAAGTGCTAACCCCTTTTAGCTTAAAATAGTTCAAGTGATCATACAAATTGCTACCACAGTGTAAAACTGAGTACTCTGAAAAAGCTAAAACCTGCTTTGACTGTAGAAAATGTATTCTCTCTGTTTCTAATTTACACAGCATTTTTATTTAGGCACACAAAAATAAATATAGACAGTCAAATGCTTCATTAGGTCTGCAGGAAGTCATGGTTAAAACCAAGCGCCCAACCCTTGCGACAAACAGCACAGGTTTTACGCATACCTGTATCTCTCTCTAACCACGCGTGTATATAGGGTTGTGTGTCCCTTATTTCATCCTCAGGCCTCTGCAGAAATGACCTGCAGGGCAAGGCTGGGTTTTCTGCCTAGCACAGTTAAATGGGGAACTATTGGCTACAAAGAGGTAATTGCTCAGAAAACTTGACTGATACTTTCTGTCCAAATGGTTTATTCAGGTTTTTGGACCAGGAGAGCTGGGGCTGGAGCAAAATCCAGGCTGAGCCAACGCCAAAGGCTATTGCTGCATGGCAAGACTGGAAGGGGAGTGCTGAAATTGTCATGTCTGAGAGTAAGGGAACAAATATTCCTGTCTCAGAGTAAAGATACTTCTCTACTCAAATTTGGACAGATCCCAAGCTGTTCCTTCCATAAGGAACATGTAATGACCTCAGTGTTTCAGCAACCCCTCCCTGCTGCTACCTCAGTAAAACTGGTTTTACCTTAGGTGTAGGCATTCCCCTGCACATTTGGTGACCCACATCTGCTTTTAAAATGCTTGTGTACGGTACCTCCACTGACCTCCCTACACAAAAGTGCTCAGGGGAAGTAGAAAAGCTGTTGCATGCGACTTCAGACTGCACCCATCCACTGACACCAGTCTGGAGATCCATGCTACAGGCCCTACTTAAAGAAAAGTATTATGCAGCTAAGATGTGCACCACTGGGCCTCTCTGATCAGCTGAGGGCCCAGTAACAAATTCTTCTTAAAGTCAAGTGAAGGAGCTGGAAATCAGTTTATGTTTCTGAACATCTAGCTCTAGCCGACTAGCTAGCTACCCAGCTAAGGGCAGGGTTAGACATGATCTGAGGGTGTCAGTGTGTGTGTATGTGTGTATGTCAGCACATAAAAGTCATTCAAGTTCATCCCACTATCTTGAAACAAAGCAAAAAAGGTACAAACGAAACCAAGCAGCATCATTTTTATTTGGTGTTACAACAGATGTGCAGTGCCCATGGCTCTGGGCACTGCCCGGCACTGTTTATGACTTTTCTCTTTAAAATCTAAACAGTTCTTCTGTTCAGATAACTCCATGTGCTTTTTTATATACACATTGTGACCCCTGCATTCAGCCTGTCCGGTTAACGCTAGAAATCTCTGTCAAGGCAATACATTACTTTATACTTGCTATAATTAGGGAGAAATCAAAAAGAAAAAATTCACTTTAAATCTGACCCATTCCATGTACTGTACATACCTGTTCCGAAAGCAATGTACTCAGAAGTTTCTAGTTTAATGCACTCTGTTATTCAAGTCAAAATGCTGTACATCTAAATATCCACACAATCGTACATCCCTAATGATTCTTCTTTACACATTTCTTTTTTAGACATCTGCTTTTAAAAAGGAATAAAGAAGTTGCTCCGTAGATCTCTATTTCTTTAGAACAAAACATTATATACTACATTGAAAAATAATTTTATCAAAACCAGGTTCAAATCAGTGTCATGTACAATTTTCAGTTAACGGTTCATGTTGCAATTGCACTTTGCAGATAGAAGAAAATTAACAACTGAAAGCACATTCTATTTCCTCTCACAGGAGACGGCCTCTTCGGGGTTCTTCTTCCGTGAATGTTTGTATTTGTCTACATAGGCTTTCACCAGATTTGCCACTTTTGCAGAATTAACTTCTCCGCTCTTGCTATGGCAAACCTGGAACAGTTTGAAAGAAAAGAACCTGTTTGAAACACTGCTGGTGATTTGCCACTGGTCCTCATCATTTATTTACTTTCCCAACAGCCCAGGCTTCCCCATCTCAGGCAGAACCCTGGAAACCCCCAGCACTCCCCAGCTGCTTCCTAAATACTTCTGAATTCCCATGCATCTATTTCTCACGGGGAATGTGAGATGTTGCAAGGAGCCAAGCGAGCTCTCGTGGATGGAGAAAGATGAAAGTATTTTTGCTTTTCCTGTTCCCCTTTCCCAGCAACTACCAGTTGTGCCCACAAGATTGAGAAATAACCCCAAACACCACTTCAACTGAAATGCACACAGTTCAGATTACTTGGTCAACTTACTTTATCTACAGCTTTTCGCACTATTTCTTTATACTCCTCCTTAGTGATGTCTTTATTTTGGTAGAAGGGTTTAATAGCCAGTTTGACCTCTTGCGCCGCTTTCTCTTGAATTAACAATTTCTGATCAAGAAACAAACTTGAGTGTTATTTTTCACTGCCGGCAGATGCAGCATTTTATCACAGATTGAAACTTTACAGAAGATAAGTTATTACAAAGACTGGAAAAGCCATGCTCCCCTCACTCACATTTCAGCTCTCATGAAGCTGCCTGTGTTTTACTCAGACCAGAATGCTGTCCCACAGCAATCAAAGTAATATTCATAACAGTGATGCTTTAAAGGAGACCACATAAAAAAGGCTTGGTAGTTTATGTCCTACAGCTGCCACAAAGGTATCACATACACGATGGTATCAAGCATAGTACACAGAAGGGTACGTGTCATGGTTTGCCATTTTTTAGTGTACAAAATTATACATATAAAATGTTAATATATATTTTATATATAAATATAAAAAACAGTGTCTATATATAAGTATACTCTGAACTTGCCTGGTCCTTCTTCGAGCTATCTGCACTGGCTTCCACTGTCACACTTGCTTTGTTCTCTCCCACTTTTACAGCTGCATTAATGCTCTTGATGTGACTTGACGATGTTGCATTACCCGAGCTTGGTCCCTGAACTGTTCCCGTGTTTCCCAGGACTGCTGTTGGAGCAGGCAAGGCTGGAGTACTCATGTTATTACTTACATGAGCAGCATTTGGAATACCCTGTTTCAAAAAGTTATCAGCAGTTAATACAGTTATCCTTCAGTATGACAACACGCCTTTCTAGAAGTCTTAGCAGCTATAGAAAGAGCGTGAATGCTACATGCTTTGGTTCATCAGCTAATTTCCATACTGTTCATTATTACGGAAGGTACACACATTGTATCAAATCTACTGAGAGGAAAAAAAGATAAAGCTTGAAGAGTAAAGCCTCCTCCATGCACCACGGTGGTGGTGAAGATTCTTGCCCTGATCCCAAGGACAAAACAACCAAAGTACCCTGCAAACAGGCACGGACGATGTTAGGTGGCACAAGGGGCAGGAACCTCAAGGCTGCAGAACCTCTCCACTTGCCATAAAGTCACATTTTTTAAACACACATTCAAGTAACCTCAGACCGCATCTGCATTCCTGCACCACAGCCACGCTGCTTTGAGAAAACATTTACTCTCATGTTTGTTATCAGCTGCAACTTCCACATGAATTTCAGATCACCTACAAGCCTACTGGAGCCTAGAGGTGAAATGCTAGTTAAAGCACCAGGATCTGTTCCTCAGTAAAAACCATTTCCTGTACATTTTCAAACGCCACTGGTAGACCCAGGCACTGTTGATACTTTGGAACTGAGAAATTAAGTAGCTCTCAGACCTCAGACAGCTTACTTCTAGCAAAAGCCAAGACCCCACACTCTCAACCTGTCTCTAGCAGGCTAACCTAACTGCTGCTTTTTTCCTGTGGGTAATCATCATTGCTCCTTTTACACCTGCATTTATCCAGATGAAAAAATAATGAAACAGGAACTTGAGCTCCTTAGAAAGGACAGACATTGAGCTGTTTCAATCAGCATGCTGATGCTCATCAGCGCGCTCTCTTTATCTTCCTTTCAACAGGAAGGACAGGCGGAATCCTGCAGCATTCACTAATTACTATTGTGCTACCACCAAGGACTTGTTCAGTGAAAACTCAAAAGCAGCAGCAGTTCCCAAGAGCATTCAGGCTCATGGACACCACTCCACAAAAGCAGGCGAGAGCAACAGACGTAACAGGAGCTTTGCTAACAAATAGCTTTCTGAGCAATACACACATACAGAAGCATATTTATTGATGCTCTAGATACTGTTTCACAGAGGTCTGTAGCCTACATTCTGACTTCTTACAGTTTTAGAAGTTAAACCTGCTGGATTTCCAGTTGTGAAAGTATTTTAGTTACAGACAGCAGGCATTGGTTGAATCAACAAGCAGTCTACCAGCATTTTAGTTCCAATGGTACCTTGCAGAGTACACTTTCTTTCAAATGGCCTGTAACACCCCTCAGTATTTCCCACAGTACTTAAGCTCCTTTTGTTCTAAGTTAACGAATATGAATGGTAACAGCAGCTGAAAGTGAAAAGAATATAGAGAATTTATCAGTTCACTTCCAATCTTTAGAGATGATGGATGAAAACAGAGGGTTAGAAATCATCGCTGTACATCACTTTTTAACCTGGAATGCAGCGGAAAGCATTTTAGGTTAGAGCAAGCTGCCTGCAACAGAACAAACACACAAGCCTCAGTCAACCCCTGAAGAGCCCTTTACACATCACAGATGCAGTGCTACATCTCCTTGCAGGGCCATGCACTCTACTAGAAGTTGTTCATATTCCTTTCCCTGATATAAAAGCTCTTAATACGAACAGCTGGCTGCAGGAAGAGCTCACATACACAAAGGTTGTTTCAAGGTGTCTTGAAAGGCACAAAAAGATGGTCTGACCCGCCTCAAGCACAGCAATCTTTTTGAAAATGGAGAAATGAAGCGGGAGTTAGGTCTCAAATATGGTATGCAAAACTCTGCAGTTTCAGGCAAAGAAGGGGGATGTAGAACATACCAAAGAAAGCTTGGAAATGACTAACAAAAAGGCTCAAAAGATTGAACAGAACAGAAAATACATATGTGTGAGGAAGCTGTTGAGACAATGACAGCTGGAGAATGGAAGTGTGGAACAACTGGGTGCCATAGAGTACTTGGTAATTTTCCCCCTGCTAGTAGACCTCACAGGATGAGAATTGCAACAACGTTTAGGTCACTTCCTACACGCTGATAAAAGGGGACTCAAACATTTCCTAAAGCTTAAGAATCAGCTTTTGAAAGAGAACACCAAGTTTTGGAAATGGGGCACTTGTAAGAAGAAAAAGGTAATGGACACCACTGATGAAATTTTTCAGTGTTCCATTACCAGCTGGAACACCTTGTTACCACAAAACCCAGTTATGGTGTTGTGTATTATTATTTAAAAGCTATAGCCCCAAACCAACTCAGATCTTCATGGATACCTTCACTTTAAATTTAGTGTGGGGCAAAACAAGACAGGCAAGAGAGAAAGAAACTGCAAGTATAAATTTATCAAGACTATGGTATTCAATATAAGAAATCCTTAAACTGATACTACTTTGATACTGCTCTTGCCATGGCTTGTGATAAAGCATACCTGCAACTGTTTTCCATCTTGCTGTGAAGCAATGTAGTTGACTTGTTGAGATGGTGGGGGTGGAGGTGGAGGCGGAGGTAATCCCTGAGACAAATTCGTGGGAGCAGCTACCTGTATGAGAGGCACTCCGGTAGGGAGATGATGCATGGGCATTGGAGGGGGGATGTTGAAAGGGTTTCCTTGCATATTCATCATAGGAGGAGGATGGACACCCACTGGATACGGGAAGATATTCATAGGCTGGTGCTGTGCATTCACTTGTGGCATTACATTCATTTGTTGCTGCATCGTATTCATTGGTAACTGAGAACCATCACTCTGCTGGTTGCCTTGGTCTTTGAGGTTTGGATCTATTAAAAGAAAAACCAGGTAGTATATGAAGAAGGAAATCTGCACTTCATAAAGCAAAAGTGAAGCCAACTCTTCACGAGGTATGGAATATCAAAGGGCTGTCTATAATCTGAGTATTTTAAAGATACTGTATTACATTATTGCACAGCACTCATCATCAGACAAGTCAGTGAGCCAAATGCCAGTTTTGGATTTAAAAGAAGTTCAGGTTACTATGGAAGCTTGCAGTTTGAATTTCTATTTTCTCTACCTGCTCCCAGAGCGCAGCTAATAAATTATTTCACCACACTGAAAACAGTAATTCACCAGCAAAGAGCAGAACGACAATGTAGCTTCTCCAGCTTCTGCAATTGCAGGTGGTCAGTCGTGTGTTGCACTTCTCTGCTCCCCTTTGCCTGATTCACACACACTCTGTGCATTCCTGTGAACTACAGAAATTCTCTGCTGGGTTTTCTTCCACTGAATAGTAAAATCTCCTCAACCAATTTCAAAGATGCTCATATTCAGAAGGAGCTGTTCAAAAGCCCTGTAATGGTACAACAGGTAAAGTCCAGGAGCAAAAAAATTACCTCTTGGGGAGACACCCCTTTAAAAAAAATGACGTTAGTAGCTCATTCTATCTTCAAGAGGAGCCAGAAAGTTAACATTTAGCAGCAAGAGATTAGTTCTAAGAAACGCTGATGGATTATAATTCACATGTTCTTCCCTTAGAATCTCTTCCTTGAGGAACCCACTGCCACCTAATTCACAGGGAATGGGATTTAAACCCTTATGCTTCATCCCAAATCACCTTTTTTAAAGATCACAGGCTAACAGAACCACTGAGGTTGGAAGTGAAGGTAACAGTGTGATTGATCCTGAGCTATGTGATCGGAAGGCTGCAAACTGCACCATGCTTTCAATTAAAGGTTTAACAAATTTTGCCCGCAGCAGACTGAAGGTTGACAAAGTTGCCCCAAAACTAAGAAGCCGCTGATGCAGTTGTCTTTCAAAGGGGAAGAAAGCTGCTGGCATACAGGATGAAAATGGATAAAAATGAAAGACAAACCAAGGAGACAATGGGAAAGTGCAAGCATGGTTGCCTTCTGAACTGGATTTTAATGTTTTTAAATACAATTCACATGTTTTAAAATACTTTTAATACTTCAGGGCATTCATCATCTGTGGATGAATTCTTAGCTATTCATAATTAATCTCATCCACAGTTAACTCACTACAAGAAAGTTTATTTCCACCAGGGCAGTTACCTTTTAGATATAAAAGACTCCAAAATATGAGACTTCTATGGAAGCTTTAGAGGAATCGTAATGCTGACATACAGTAAAAGTATTGGTTTTGCATTTAGAAATCTCCTTAGATTATTTTTAAAGCATTTAAAGAAGCAATGCTTATTTTGAAGCAAGATGAATGCCAACATAGTGATTTGTCATCGCTAGAATATACAGTGTGGGTCTGGGAAGGCAAATGGAAGTCGTCTTCTCCTTCAAAAAAAATCACCCTTTTTGAAAGGTATGCAGATGCTAAAAGTAACTTTGAAGAGAACACAATTTCTCTTCAGCCAAATCAATTTACTTGAGCAGCGCTCTTCAGATGCATAGTCTTCAAACCCGAACTTTGACGTGAAACCAAAAAGCCATCAGAACACCAGAAATCCCAATATCCCTTACCTAAACCCCTCCATACTGCAAAAAGACTATGCATTCACCCCAAATTATTTTTAAGAACCAATTATCTTGAGATAGAGCATGGCTTGGATTTTACGCAGCTACTACAGCTGTGACTAAGCTCTTACGCTTCAAAACTGAATACCTTGTTCAGGCACCTCCTCTTCTTGTCTCATTCCCCATCCAGACTGTGGGCTTGATGAGTTGCATCCCCTTCTTGAATAGTAATTCTGCACATCAGCAGGTAAAGTCTTTCTTACAGCCCAGCTGGATGCAGATGTCCACCCAGATCTGTCAGCAGGTGTATCAAAAGAGTAATCTTGCTCATTCTTACGCTTGTATGGCTGATGTTCTGAGAACCTTGAGGTTTCATTCCCAGAACCATTTGAGTTCCCTGAGACAGGTTTTCTATTTTGCCAGTGATTTTCACTCTGGTCTCCATATACGAAACCACCTCTTCCACGCCCACCTCGGCCTCGATGACCCCTCCCTCTATTTCGAATCCAACCTGAACTATAGTTTTTATTCCAAGACTGTCCTGAATTGTCATGCCTGTTGTCTTCCCAATGTGGTTTATCTCTCTCTCTGTTCCTGACTTCAGGAACTGAGTTTATTCTTTCCATTACCCAGTCTGGACAATCATTCCTCCTATTGTCTGAAGAACATTGATCATCACTGGTTTTTTCTGTATTGTCCTTCTCTTTTTTAAGACTTTCATTCTGTTTCTCTTGATCACTTCTTCTGTATCGATCATTTCCTCTGGGACTCCTCCAGCTGTCATTTGTCCATCTGTCTTTCCATCGAGGTGAATGACTGTCCCTCTCATTTCTGGAGAATGAAGAACCTTTATTTCTTGTCCTAGATCTGGACCTCGACCGAGATCGTGACCGTGACCTAGACCACCTCCTATTTCTTCTTTCTCTGTCACGATCTCTTCTCTGACTGTCCCTATCACTGCTTCGAGATCTAGATTTTTGCCTTGGAGATAAATCTTTAGCTCTTGACCGAGAAGATGATCTCCTGCTTTCCCTGATAGTTTCCCTTTTGGGAGATCGAGACGGTGTTTTTTTCTCATCTTTGAGCGTCTCTCTCTTTGGAGAATGAGATAAGGATCTCCTTCCCTCCCTCCCAGCTTCCTTCTTTGGTGATCGTGAGCTCCTGTCTCTGGTTATCTCCCTTTTAGGAGATGGTGACTGGGATTTCCTGCCCTCTCTCATAGAAGGAGACCAAGTTGTTGATGGGGAGTGAAACCTAGATCTTCTAGTTCGAGTCTTTTTATCTTTCTTCAGTTCTGACTGGCACTCTCTCTCTTGAGGAACAGTTTCATCTTTTTCATCAGAAAGTCCTGAAACTGATGTACAGTTTTCCGTATCACACTGTAAGGAGTTTACTTTGTCTTGCTCTGTACTTTCAGCTGGTGGTAACTGTTCAATCTGAGCTTCATTCTGGTCACTGCAAAATGAATCACAATCCATCGGTATCATTTCATTGTTATCTTCACCAAAATGTTTATGTTCAGCATTTACCTGGGGTGTCTCTGAAGTTCTACCCTCTTTGCTTTCTGGCACAG
Source organism: Psittacus erithacus (assembly GCA_009867235.2). Taxonomy (NCBI): domain Eukaryota; kingdom Metazoa; phylum Chordata; class Aves; order Psittaciformes; family Psittacidae; genus Psittacus; species Psittacus erithacus. The sequence continues at coordinate 37,878 of WYDI02025849.1, read as the reverse complement.
CACTCTCTTTTAAGCACCGTTCTGATGTACTGTCCACAGAAACATGTGTTAATGTATCTGGTTCTTCATCTTGAACAGTTTTTAAGTTCTCAGTATCTGTACTTGCACAGTCTACTACTGGTTTTTCTTCAGCCTTGGAATCAACTATTTCTATGGCTTCTGGGCATTCAGGCATTTCACTTCTGGGGCTCTCCACTGGCTGATCTTTCCCCAAAGGTTCTGGACATTCCAACAGTTCCTTTCCTGGACTAGCTATGGGTTGATCTACTTTGGCAAAAGTTTCTATATTCTCCATTGATTCATTCTGAGGAGTAGACAATGTCTGATCTACTTCTTCAACAGTTGCATGATCACACACTTCATCTTTGGGACTAGCTACTGTTTCCATTTCAAGAGTATTTTCACAGATCTCCCAATTCTTGAGATCCACATTTTTTTCAGTATCACCTTCTGCTTTGACTTCTTGATTTTCACCTCCTAAAATTAGTATGGGAGGTTCTTGGACATTAGAACTACTTGCATCCACACTGCCTGAAGTATCCTCATCTTTGTCACATTCTCCTGTAGTTTCCTCAGTTTCTGCATGTTCACCACAGCTTTCCAATCCATTAGCAGATTCTGTTTCTGTGTTATCCTTCTGTGGAAGGCTTGTGCTTTCATTATCTGACTGTTGGTCTTTATCTAACGTCACAACTGCTTCAGGCTCAGCAAGATCATCATCTTTCACTGAATCACTGGGTGACTTTTCAGAACGTGCAGAACTTCTCAGTTTCTTTTTAGCCACTGGTGTTTGTTGTTTAACTATTCGTTTAGACTTTCGTTTTGGAGGAGCCTTCTCTGGTTCTGAAGGAGATTTATTCAGAGATGGGTTGTTGCCATCAGAGGCACTGCACGCAGAACTGCTTGACCGAGGTGAGCTCCGAGATGGAGCCAGAGTCTCATTTTTGCTGTTTCGTGCAGACCTTCTTCTAGGAGTAGTAGTAACCAATTTCCTTCTAGTTCCTCTAGCACCAGATGAACCAGAAGCTTGCTTTTTCTCTTCTCCTTCTTGGGTACATGCAACCGCATATCCTTTACCTAAAGATTCTAATGAAAGCAGAATTCATTAAAGCCTGGTAATAATAATTTATCCAAATAAATTATAATTTATCCAAATAAATAATAATAATAATTTATCCAAACAGTTAAAAGCATAAATGACCATTTCTGGTTCAACAGATATCCTCAATTAATACAATTTAAGATTCAGTATGAAATGTTTCCACAGCATATAGCAGTACCTGGCATTCTATAATCTAGGCCTGCTGACAGCGAACCCTCAATACTACAGGCAGAGATACTGTTAAGCGGCCATCAGTGGATGACCATGTGGGAAGCAGCAATTACAGTGTATCTCTCTACAAAATCAAATGTTGGACAATGCACCAGTTGTAAGCCAGACCTTGCATGCTCCACAGCAAACTGAAGTTAAAACTCTGCCAACAAGACACTCAGGGTGCCTATAGCACCTAACAAACTGAATCAAGAGCACAAGTCCTGGGGTAGGTTAGGAGATTAACCCCAAAACTAAAGCTGTAAGAATAACTGTAAGTCACATAGCAGCACGAGTTCTTCTGTTGATACTGCATTAATTTATTTCATGCTATCCACAATTTGACAAAAATCTTTATAGGGAAGCCAAAGGTTATATTCACTCCAAAGGGAACAGACTGTACTCTTGATACCTAAGAAAGAAAGTTAATGAGGGACAGCTCAGGAATTAAAGATTAATGATAATTAAGAAAATATACTTGAACGCAGTACTTCAGAACTAAATTTCTTGCGATGCCCATTAATTTGTTTCATACTATATGTAGATTTCAGAAAGCATCAAGAATTTGGTGTTTAAATTATTTCTTTTTACAGCTTCAATTTAATATACAAATAGTGGAAACTTGCTAAGATTAACTGCTACGGATTTTTGCAATAAATCTATCACATCACACTAAAACACTTGATTCTAATTCTCTGTCGAATGTTATTGTTTCATGTATACTTCTTTAATGCATTCTTAAACAGATTGTATAAAAATAAGATAGGAATAAGACAAGTGAGTAACAACACAAAGGTCTCTTTCCATCGCTTACTACTTTGTTAGCAGAATGAAAAACGTATCACTGCCAATTAAATCCAAACATGTAACCTGATAAGCTTAGAGAATTAACTTCACAAGCACCTAGCTAGCCTTTAAAAGGCTAGAACACAGGATTATAATCATCTCCTCTGACCTGTCTTGTAAACATCATTTGCCTGAACATGAAAAAATATAGTTTTGGATGTCTGATCAAAAATGATCAAATTACCACTCCAGATAATGAAACCCAACAGTATCCATTGTATAGAAGGTACCACGTACTTAAAAAAACCAGCAATGTGTGTTATAAAGAACTTCCAAAGGAATTTTAGGTGACTCCCACTATTTGAGGTATCTCCAGTAACAGTCTGCCCAGTAATTTTGTCAGAAAGTGACTTCACAGTGGTTAACCAGCAGTTACTCAGTCACATAGGGCTGTTTCCAACTATGTCTTCAAACCTACTACACTAGCCAGGAAGACAGGTTGGATGTTACATGTCATAACAAATATTTAGCACCTGTGGTTATTTTCTTCATGGGGAAAGAAATCACCCTGTAATAACAACAACCACCAGTGCTACCACCAGAATACAAGTGGAATGTGGGAATCCTTACAGAATTAAAAGACAAGTTATTTCTGTGGCACTTTCAAAGTCTACTTGTGAAGCACAGCCCCTTTTCTAGCATTCCTTACTACTTGTAAATTTTAACTGACAAGCCTCACTAGCTTTGGGCTTGGAACAAATATGAGGGATTTCAGCCAACTGAGTATTTAAAAATATTTCAATCATGCAAAAGAATTGCCTAATGCCAACCTAAACCACTATGGTATGTGTAGATTCTCTGATGCATTTTGAGGTCAAATTAGTAAAAAGACTATTTAGTGGTCAGAGAATCTAAAAAAACCCACGACAGCTCCATGTTCTGCCTTAGGAGTTGACAGTGTTATGAGCATTTATAAATTAGTTGCTGATATTATCAACAATTCACAGAATCACAGAATGGTTTGGGTTGGACAGCACCTTAGGATCACCTAACTCCAAGCCCCTGCCATAGGCAGGGACACCTCCCACTACACCATGTTGTTCAAGACCCTGTCCAACCTGGCCTTGAACACTGCTAGGGATGCAGCATTCACAACTTCCTTCAGCAGCCTGTTCTACTGCCTCACCACCCTCAGAATAATTTCTTCCTTATATCCAACCTAAATCTCCACTGCTTAAGTGTAAACCCATTACCCCTTGTCCTGTCGCTACAGCCCCTCATGAAGAGCCCCTCTCTGGCATCCTTATAGCCCCCCTTCAGATACTGGAAGGCTGCTATGAGGTCTCCACGCAGCCTTCTCTTCTCCAGGCTGAACAGCCCCAACTTCCTCAGCCTATCTTCATAAGGGAGGTGCTCCAGCCCCCTGATCAGCCTCATGGCCCTCCTCTGAAGGGAAACCACAGCTAAACACAGTACTCCCAAGTGCGGTCTCACGAGAGCAGAGGGACACTTCAACCTGACAGTCACACTTCTTTTGATGCAGAGCAGTATACGGTTGGTTTCTGGGCTGTGAGCACACACATAACATTAGGCTATTTATTCACATGTTCTAAACAGCCTAATGTTGAAAAATAATCTGTAGCTTATTTAAATATTCTTCATCTTTCTGATGAGAGAAAGAACTGGTTTTGGGGTTGGTGGATGATTCTGTTGTTGTTAAAATGCTTCTGGTGCATACTAACAAAGAAGCCTGACTGTATAAGTAGAAAGGTGATTAGAAGTCAAGAGATAGGAGCTAGCATGTATACTCATTAGTACTGGAAGCTGAAATAGTTAAATTGCTTTGCCAAGCATCAGAGTCCCTAAGGAGCAACCTATACATCTTTCACTGGGCAATGTGGAGGTGAAATATGCACCTTTAAAAAGAATGAAGAATATGAATGAGTAAAACATCTTTTTCCACAATCTTTCCACTAAACTCTTCCCAGACGTTCACTTCCTCAATTTTTGTAAGCCATGAGACTCAAATCTCTCCTATCTCTTTGCCTACTAGTCAAGTGAAAATAGCGTAATTCCCAGTTCAAAGAAGGTATTAACCCTAGCCTTAAAACCCAGCATTTTTTTGTTTTCACTTCTTTGAACTTGTGCAGCCTATTGGAAGAGAAACTACATTCTTGCTGACTATGGAGAGAGAGGCTGTTAAAGTAACTGGAAGAAGGTCTTCTGCTAAATTCCTACCAGGTCCTGGAGCTCGAGCACTTCTGCAAGCTTTTGCCCTGCAGAGCTTGTAGGCATTAAACCAGATCCATACGCTGCACTGTTTCCTCACTATTCTCTGTCAGGAAACAATTTGTCCCTCACACTGCACAATACACCGCTGAAATATATCAAGCCATTCATAATACATCAAAATGAGATCTATCCTTGAGCAGTAAGAAAAGAAGTTGTTACAATAAAGAAAGTGTTGAATTTAGAAATGGAATTAAGTCACATAAAATACTTATTTTAATCTTCAAATGAAGAACACATGTACATTTTGGGGTGGCTGGTTCATCTTCTATATTCTAATTTCAGAAGAAGACCGGATGATGTTGAAATAGTACCAAAATGCACCAAAACACTTTTTTTCCCTGTTAACTGTAACTATATATCCCACTTTGCTTTCTAAGAATCTAATTTAACAGTACTCCACATGAGCTATAAATAAAACTTACAAAAAAAAAGTTTACCAAAGTTTTCCAAAGGCCTGACATTCATTGGAAGAATTGTCCCTGCCACTGTAGTAGAAGTGAGAAGAAAGGTCTCCGCTTCAGCTCCATAAGACATTAAAGGAATTCTGGAAAAGTAAAAGCATTAACATGACTTGTTTCAGCTGTTTGTAGCAAGTTTTGGAAACAATGCCCAAAACCAAAACATCAGGCAACTATGACACTTCCAACCTTACCACAGCTGGAGAGAAAGGCAAAGCTGACAGCAAACAAAACTTCCCTTCTCATATTTAATTTCAGGCTTATATTATTGCCTAACCTAGTAAAACAGTTTGAACAAGTTATGTTATGTTAAAGTAACACATGCTTGGCTTTCTTCAAAGCCAAACATAGAACAGTCTTCTCCAAACTGGTAGGCTCTATTACTGAAAATAGAACACTGACTTAGCACTTTAGCAGAAGAAAAGCCACTTTTTGTGCATTAAAATCTAACATGACAATTTAGTAAAGGTGGCTTTTTTTTTTCCAACCAAACCAAACAAATATATACTTATTTAGACTCTCTCAGCAAGCTTAGTGCAAAACCAGAGTTTAGTTACCCATCTACAATTTTTCAGTCATCACCAAGCTGGAATGAAACTTCCCATAAGGAAAAGTACATGTAAAAAAAATTAGTATTTAAATCCTACTTCCAACTTATAATTAAAAATGTCTTTTCTTGCTCTTCTGTCTTTAGCCTTTGTTTTATGCCAAAGACAGTAAAGAGATGTAATGAAATTGAGATCATAGACCAATTTACTACCATGTTATTTTAAAATGAGGAGGGTTTTATGCTTCTGCTTTATATTCATGAAAACACCCGTAGGGTATTTTAACATGCATCTGCTCTTTGACGAAAGAAATTACTTTAGGTTTTATGTTTCATTTGATAGAATCCCTCCTATCTCCTTCTAAATGCATTTGTTTATAAACAGTTACAGAAAGAAGTCAGAACTAATGCATGAGAAAGGAGTATTGGAAGTGGGTGGAAAATCAGAATTTGCCTGATGTTAAAGCAAACAGTCTGATTTCTAATGATAGAAATAATTCAAACAGCACATGGAACACTAACTTCCAAATACAAAACATATTTAAAAGCACATTTCTGCATATTAAGATGCACAAGTCACTGGAGTTACTATGCCTGTCATAAGTATCAGAAAAGCATTAAGGTATACAGAAAATAATCTACTGACATAAAAATAGCATGTGACAAATACACAAAAATTTAACAAGTTACATGCAAACACTATTTCGTTTTATGATCAAATGATACTCTATCTAAAGAGTAATCTGAATTCATTGAATTCCAAACTTGGAAGTCTTATATTAAGAGCCTTTGCACTATGAATGCAAAACACATACCTTTCAACTCTAGCAATCGCGGATGAACAGGACAGTTCCAGTGCTTGTCTCTTCTGTCTGATTGCTGCATCGACTTCTGTGAATTCTGTACTGAAATACAAATTTCATACAAAAAGTCACAAATGGTAATTTTGTACTGCCATAATTTTCAATAATTACTTCTATCAATGACCTTTAAAAAAAAAAAAAAATAGCTGCATTAGAACTTAAACAGTCATGATGAAACTATGCATGGTTATTGTTCAGAGCAGTCATATTAAACGTAATAGCCCTAAATAAATGAGGCAGGCAGAACGGAAAACAGGAGACATGCCTATGGGGAACTGAAAGATGGGAGGAACTCTGCATCCTTGACTGTTGCATGCATGGCAATTTTTCTTTTACAGACTGCTGAAAACATATACACAGTGGGTTTTTTTATTAGGCCATATTATTCAAATAATGTCCTTCCAGACTGTTCTTTTTCTTCCCTCTTATCAACCAAGAAATATTTTTTATCAGTTCTTATGTATTAGGCTCATTAAGCAGAACTGCTTCATGTATGTTTAAGGTATTCCTCTTGGAATCAAGGAACAACAAACCAGATTCTTTCTGATACAAACCAGGGTATTTACCGTTAAGTGTTTTGCTAACTGCTGCTGGAATAAATGGACTCACCCTTTCTTACCCAAGGCTTCAATTCAGCAAAGAGAATAAATATGAGCTAAAAATAAAACTTATTAACTCCTATTAAATCAGTGAGATTAGAAGCACGCACACTCACATATTTTAATGCTGAGCACAAGACAGAAATCGAGGTGTGCCTGTAACAATACTGATTTTAAAAAGTTTGTGTTTATCCTTTAATAAATACAATCTTAAAAATATTTCAGGCTAGGATATACAGACAGAAGCAGAAGGAACTATAGCACCTGCAATACAGTAACCCATCAGTTTCTCTTAAGCACTAGTATATACTAACCAGTCATTTCTACGGCTAAAAGAGGATTCTTCATTGCTACCACCAGCTGGAAGTGTGCTGAAGAAATTAGTTCTGAAGCACTCATTCCAGCAGGTCTGTCTTCTGGGCTACAAAAGAAATATCATGATTTAAAGATTTCCAGAATAAAATAGTTAACATGTAATACATTAAGATGCACTGAATTTACACCATGTCAGCAAGACTAGCTCACAAAAAGCAGGCACATAGTAGCTTCATAGTTATATGCAGAGATCTGCAGTTACACAAACAAATCTCTATTCAGTCTCCAACACCTGTTCTTTGCAAATAAACTTTGTATTTTATATAGGCAAAATCCTTAATGCTCCATACAGAAATGATGGATAAGTGAGCTTGATCCTTACTATTTCACAATTTCCACTTCTGCTACCTAATGAACCAGAGGAGTTACAGCACTAGTACCTCTGGACAGAGCCCTTTGCAGCAGTTCACTGAATGTTCGGTTTCAGAATAACAAGAAAACCTAAATGGAAGTGGCTGGGATTCTCCTTTGCCTTCAGGTAGGATTACAAAAAGAAGATTGACTGGTGTGTCTGTTTACTGGGTCCTCATGCAAAGGCATAATACTCAGTATCCAGTTCATATTTGAACAAATACCACCTTCTATTGCAATTGTCAACAACACCTAGCCACTCACTGAATGTTAGTGTAACTCCTTTTGCCTTGTGTGCAGCAGGCTCTGCTGCTGTGTACTGGGCTGGCTGCAGGGCCAAAAAAACCCCGAACAACAACCCTTTAGACACTTTTTCTGGACTACCAGACTGACACACTTACCTACACTGACCCAATTTTTGCCATTTATACTCTTTCACCTAAAGGGTTAATGCCACCTTGAATCTGGCTAAAACATTCCTGTATATAAATACGTGTCCCAAGTACGCAGTCATTACCCATATGCTCCATCAAACTTTGGCACAGAGAGCTGGTTTTGATGGAAACACACCCTGTTTCAACAGTGTGCAAATTCTAAGCTTCTCCTAAAAAGCTGTTGTTAAGTTTTATTTAAAAAATACTATCATTGTGAACATTAACGTTTCTCCCTCCATCTAAAAAAGCTATCCAGATGTTCCATAAATATCCTTATGAGGTGAAGTTTTGTAAATCAGTGCTTTCTTTTAAGTTATTTTAGATTTTGACAGTTTACTGGATAATTCAGCCCTGTACCTCCTCCTGAAGGTTTTTAATGGTTCTGCTTTTGCTTATGCACCCTTTTGCAACAGGTACCATTTGAGACATTAATGCTATTTAACAGTGCACAATAAATCAGTGAAGTCAGATAGGAAAGCATTCACCAATTCTGGAGACAAATTAGATCTACCATTAAGCCCTATCCTTCCAGTTCAAAACCTCTTCAATTAAATGGAAGGTACCTTTAATGGTAAAAGAACCAAAATTTCTAAATACCTGATTTAGAAAGGGAAGGCTGGAGCTAAAGATACCTCTCAGAACTATGGTGTATAAGCACCAAACAAAGTGACAACTCAGGCCACCAGCGGCTGAAAAGACCATGGCAAACGTCCACTGCTTATTACTTGGTCGATTAGACCAATGTATTTTCATGAGATAATGAAAACCATCAAATAATGGCACTTGGTTAGCAGCTTGTAGCTGACACCATCTCCTTCTGGTGAAGTGAAAAAAGGGGAGTTACAGTATCTTATAATGTAACAGCCTAATCCAAATTTAAGTATTTACCACCACAAAACCATTTAGATTGAGAAGCTCATATCACCTAGCATTATATTCTAATTAATACCTTCAAGACAAAAACCCTATAGTTTGAATCATACTAAAATTAACAAATAGAAGTTAACCATAAAAATAAGCAGAAGGTAGCTTTATAAATGTTTTCATAAGAAAACATTCCCAGGTGTCTCATTATTAGAACTAACCTTGTTTATCTTCACCGACAAAGCTTTCTTGTTTCGTTTGTCATACAAAATATTACCTGTGTGCAATAAGAAACAAAACTCTAATCTTAAATTCAGCATGAGTTTTTAATTTTCAGTATCATAAATGCAATGAGAGGTTAACTAAAATGTATCTCAAGTGTATTTACAATGTATTTACATACAGACTGAGTAAAACTAAAGGCATGCACCTTCACAATTGCTTGTTATATACCGAGCCATTTTCACCTCAGATAGTTGCTTCATTTCAGAAGTTACAAACACACTTGCTCAACAATATCTATTAAACAAACCTCTCAAAATGGCAACCCCAAAATACAGCTAAGTGCTTTTTTGCCTCTGAAATCTCACAGAAAAAGCTTCCTGTGAATAAAAGCTAGTCATTAGCTGTGCAGAAAATGATATTGGGCTGAAATTAAGTCCATTTCACTCTTGACTGAAATTGAAGAGGCAGTCTTTCCAGTAAACTAACAACAGTAGTTTCACATACTGCAATTTTGTCCTCTTAAGTTCCATGCTTCTATTCCTTGGTATTTGATTTTCATGTCCAAATGCAAGCAATACTAATCATAATAAAATAATAAACTGGTTCATCAGGAAAAAAATTCTAGTGTTCGCTACCAAAATCTAGCACATTCTAGCAAATATCAACTTACTGTATTTTTTCTTCACAACTTTGCTTAATCTTGCTGCTAAGTGCCCTCTGTCCGGACATACAGCTCTTCTGCAAGATTAACAAAAAACATTACAGAAGTTATTTCTGGGCATAGTTGAGCTAACAGTGTATGCATCCAAACAGAATCAGCTCCTATTTTAAGGAATTTTCATTTCATGCACTGTAAGTGCAAGTTTTGTCTGCTATTAAAATCTGAACTTGTATCATGTATATCACCTTCTACATATTAAACACCACAATACTTCAAAAAATTTTACAGATGTAAAAAAAGAAAATGCATTTACATGTTAAAAGTTGATATCCTGCATATTAAATCTGAATGACTGATTTTGCTTGACTTCAACACACAAAAGATGCTATAACCTGCTTTCATAAATATTTTTAAGAGTATCAAAGTCAGTGGTGACTCAGAACACTAAGAGGCAAAGATCAACCTTATTTATTTTCTAACAAGACCCCAAAAATGGTAATTTACTTCCCGCTATCTTTTCTGTAGTGGTCTGCTTCAAATTCAATCTCAAGAACTCTATATATCATACCTTCCAGGAAACCCTGGCTTTAGATTATCACTAGTCAGTGAAATTTGTCTGTGTAATCCTGAGCTTCTCTCCATACAATGCAGCAAATGTGACAAGATAAAGCTTCTCAAAACAGGAATGTTACTTCCACATCCCCTCTCAATCTCACTAGTATAAAATCAGTTCTTGACTACAACTACGTTTTATAGTAAAACAAGAACACCACAAACACTTACGATAACATACAAGAAAGAGGATGTCTGTTTAGATAACCAAAGAAAAAGATTTCTATAGTTAAAATATGATCTAGCCATAAAATCCTAATTAATGAAAAAATTTGTCAGAATGTCACCAAAAATGTAACTTCCACAGAAGTCAACGCATGAAATACACTGCTCCTTGCTTCTTGCTTGCTATTGTAAGTATTCAAGTGGGAATTACATCAGTGAAAAAAGTAAAGCTAAACTACGACTAATGGAAAATAGTTTATTTTAAAAGAATATTTTTTTTTCTAGAATTTTTCTGGGGTGTACACTTTAAAATAGCTAACTTTATATATTTTGAATATTCCAACTAGAATGCTTGAAATGACATGGATGACCAACCTCATGAAGTTTCTTCTCTTAGCATGGCTATATTTTCCCTTATTGCAGGCACAGTGTTTGTCTTCTTCCTTCCTCCTTAGTTGCTTTTTAACCTGAACCTGTATTGAAAAATAAAATCAATCCAATCTCGAATCTCAATACACATGGGCTTTAAATTTACTCAAAGATGGTTAAGGTCTACAGAGAAAATAAGCTCAAACAGAAGAACTTGAAAACATTTCCAATTATTACATTTTTAATCACAGTGTGCAGATTTGATTTTTTTTTCATTTGTTTTTCATGAAATAGGAAAAAATTCCACCTCAAGATGTACACTGGTTATGCCAGGGATGCATACTAATTCCACAAGACCAAAGATCCCTGAACATTCAGACTTCCATGGCAAGTATCTCAAAGCTATGAACTATCTTCCACCAAGAATTTGGAAGCAAAGTTTGTTTTTTTAAACTAAGCTGGTTGATCTGAATACATACGGTTCAGCTTGAGAAAATGCTGAACTATCACTGAATTTTAAATGCTTGCTCATAATTAAAATGCACTCGATTTTCCTCTGGAGTATAACAAGTTATGGATTTTATATAACATTTCAATCCCTGCTCCCCACCTTCAAAATTCTAAGAAAGCAATAAAACTTTTCATTACATATTATGAAGTTTACTTCAATGGCTACACTGCAATTGTTTGCATTAGATATTCTGTATTTCCTCATTCTAGAATCCTGGCTTTATATGCAACTCCTTAAGCTATTAGCATTCTAGTTATGACTAGCACAGAGGGAAAACTGCCAATGTCCTGACTGTGCCCCAGCTAATATTGACTACTGTGTCAGCATTTCTGTGTACAAATTCCATCTATCCCTAAGCTTCAGTGGCTCTTTTTCAGAGCAGGACCCTTATTCTCTGCCCACCTGTTTACACTGCAGTTCTACAAACAAAGAACCTTTCAAATTGTATTTTGATACAGCCTTTACGCTCTTCCACTTGAAAACTTCCAAATGAAAGCTTCAGTTTAACTTGTTTCAGCTGCTTGTTTCTTTAGAAATAAAGAAGCTAAAATATGCCAGTGTGGTTTTCTATGAGAAGGAAGTATCTGTGGCTGTGAGGATGTGAGGATGCTTCTGCAGTTGATTACCTGAGCCTCTACAAGCACAAGAAATGGGCAGTTGGAGCCTATTTTCTAAACTTCTCAAAATATATTTTTTATTTTCAAAATGCAAAAATGCCACTTTCGAAATTTCTTATAACCATAATTCCACCACAGAATTTCAAAACTGAGCACAGAATTCTCTCTATACACATTCTCAAGATCATTTACCAGAAGAAAGTTTTATTTTCCTACTTGACAAACTTATCTCCACAGCAGCAGCAGCATTAGTAAGAACTGAAAGCTGGAAAAAAGTCAGAAATTTAGGTGGAACAAGGTTTAGCATTAATTGATTCCTCTTGCCTTAATGTGCTTTTGTCGGTGAACTGCAGGCTGTGAACGTAAAAGATTTGCCTCAGCTAGAAAAAAAAAGGCAAGAGCGTGTGCTACTCGATACAACACTTGTTTGCAAAATGTTGTTAAAACCATGCTGAGACCAATTACTGTTCTTCCATTCTTAGACACATCAGGAACACTCAAAGATACTATAAAGTATCAATAGCAGCCTTGCGATTATTATGACTGTAAACACTTGCTTTGAAAAAAATATAATTAAGAATACTTCCTAGCTTCAAATATGTAATAAAAACATTAAAGCAATAATTATTTCATTAGGAAAGCTTATTTAACACAGACGTACAAATAAAAGGTTGTGGAATAACTTGTGTTTTCCTGTGACTGAAGTTTCTTAAGAAAGTAAGTCTGGAACTTACCTTTATCTGCTCTTCTAATGCATCAAGCCTGCATACTGCCTGAAATGGTCTGCGATCAATAGGACATGAAGCCTGTGTCTGAAAAATTATTTTTCTTATTACAAAATTTGTAGTAAGTTAGGAGAAGTCTCAGTTTTTTATACTTTCATTGATGTATATTTCCACACTTTCACTTCAATATATAAGCCATTATAGTAGCTTGCAGAAGCACACAGAATTACAGTTTGTTCACAGTAAGAAGGTATTCACACACATTACTTAAATACTCAGTATGTTGTTTCATGTAAGTAGACTTCTTAGGGGAAAATGTAAAGGTAGCAAGAATTTAGCTCAGAAGTTATGTTCAAAAAAGGAAAAATGATTCACATTATTAGCTACATTCTTTTATTTTTTAATCCCCATTAGGCAACTGATGTTATCCCAGTAAGCTCAGGTCCTTTCCATTTCTTTTTGTTCTAACGTTTTATTTATGTTATTTTCAAAAGAAAGTGTGCCCCCAAAATATAAAACTGGGAAGACCAACAGCAATTCGCGTAACCCCTTCTCTCATCTTGCGTATCTATCAACTAGATTACACCTCTTTTTTTGCAGTCAGCAGAGAGAACAGATTCCCACGTGTAAGACAACAAAAATCACTTTGCAATAGAATGAACTGAAAGTTATTTTGAAAGAAATACAGATGCATTGGCTTTTTTTTCCCAGTCACCTGAATGCCCTACAATTGAGGCTACACTTCATCAGACAACAGCAACATACACAGAGAACAGTAAAATGTCATTGGTCATGGAACAGGGGAGCTCCAACCGAAGGTCCATCCAGCTGGATCATACAGTTAATTATCTTTCAGGGAAAACTATCAGATACTAAATTTTGCTGCGAGAGAACTGTTCACTCATTTTAAGTCCAGATATGTGTTTGGCAGGGGAGGATTAATGGGCTTTCTTTGTTTGGTTGGTTTGGGGTTTTGCCACTATGCTATCGTGCGTCACCCCCCGTCCCCATTGCGAAGTGAACAGGCTCAGTTCAGAACTCTTGTAAAACAAAATAAAATCCAAAACCACACATAGCCTCCAGTCCTAATTCATCCACTGAACAAGAACTAGCATATGAATTGTATGTCCTTAAGAGGCATTCAATTACTGCCCTTAAGAGAAGTATCAGGGTATTACACTTTTTATTTATGCAAGCAAGTCACAGTATTAGAATTTGCATAAGCAGCTATGAGAAACTTGCATGTGAACTCTGTCCTGAAATTCAGTGGTGAACTTAATTCCTGTCTTTTCATTGGGGCTTTCAATTTTTCAGTTCATTTTGTTCTTTTCTCAATTTCAGAGAGTGCTCAACTTTTTTCACTTAGAGAGCCCCCAAACCTTGAGCACTCAGGAAGCTTCTGATTTCAACTCAAGTTGACAGAACAGAGTTGGACTGATTAAAAAGAAGACACCAAAATACCCAAAACCCCTAAGGGTAGTTTCATGAATAAACTGTTGAACAAGAATGGAGGTTAAAGCCATTACCTCTCCTTTTGATGCTCTGGTATTTTATCCTAACTAAAAACTTGCCCCTCTTGGAGAATACCCATTGTTCCTCGCAGTGTCATGGCACTGGTTAAGAAAAGCATATTGGGTAATTAAGCCAGTTCCCTAAAGACTCATCATGAATCAGTTTTTGTCTTGTAGTCAGTGTAGACCTAACCCACTGAACAGAGCAGTGTATTGTTCAGTTAGGATATCTGATAGCATGCAATGTACTGTAACTGCTGCATCAGCTGCAAACTTCAAGGTAAATATTTGATTCTTAGATATACCAGACTGCTAAAGATAGGTAGGAGCAAGTTCACTTTCTTCATAATTTTCAGTCTCATTTCAGGATGTACCTTAGCTGAAAAGTAAGTTTTTCCAAGAATACAACCTGTTTCTATTTCAAATTTACACATGAATATTAAAGTTACATTCCCAAGTTTAAGCCATAGTAAGTTACGTTTATTCATTGCAATGAAGTGTTACAGAACACTAAGTGTTACTAGCAGCAATCCACTAGAAAGATGTTCACCCCTGTATTTTCAGTTCTTCCAGACAAATGTTGAACGATCACATAGTTATACATAGTAGCAGGAAAAGAGGAAAACATTCTGGAAGAATCAAAAGCTACCATTCAGTTCAGGTGTGTTTAGAAACAGCAGATGCTTTTTTTCCAGTCCTACTCAATGGCTTTTTGTAGCCCTAGCATTATCTGATAGTTCCCAACAAATCTCAAGAGAGATTCTAGTCGAGACAGGACAGTCCCATGTGCACTTCTAAGGCCCCCAGCACAGTACAATTGCAGCGTAGCTCTGAGAGGTTGCTTCATCTGTATAACTCTTTTATCTGTTAACATACAAGAACAAGCCTTTTAAATGGAAGGAAAAAAACCAAACCCTTTCCCCAATAGCAAGACTGAATTTGTGCTACTAAAGGACTGCTGGTAAAAAACATTGACTGTACTTTTACAAGAAGCATTCATGAGGAGTGGCGACCCTTTACTCATCTCTTTCCTCTTTTTTTAAGAATATGGCTCAGTAACAAAAGCGTTCAGCCTTCTTTCACCCAAGGCAAGGTAGCAATTCCTCTCTTCTGAGGTAGTCTCAAAAGTAACACTGAATGTACACCATCCTTTTGGGGAAAAATGTTTAAAACAAGAAAAAAAAAAAGCCCCTGAGATGGAATGAGTCCAAGCAGCAGCTATCACTTTTATTGCAAGCACAAGGAAGGAAGGGTGTGGGATGCATCACAACCTTAGAAGAACCACAGCTTCATACAGGATTATTCTTTAACACAGCTGTTAGAAAACCAGAACATGTAGTATTTAATGTAATCATCAAAATCACTAGAAATTCACAGCTGGTATTTGTGACTTTGCTTCCCAAAGGTGCTTTTCTTGAAGAAACACAGAATAGTGGCTCAGCACACTTAAAAATGTCTTCAGCTGTGTTACTTTTCATAGAAAACTACTCATAGCTCTCATGTTAAAACTGGCAACTCTGTAGTGATTCATAATTTCACCTATCTTATGACTTCCGAAGAATTCTCTCCATAAAATACGTAAGCATTCATGAAATCTGCAACCGCTGAAAAGCTCATATCCATGAGCATGTGTGTGTTTAGCTTTAAGTTTAAAAAAAAATATTTCATAGCATTTTGTTTTCAATCACCCCTTAGGAAAAAAAATCCTGCTTTAGCTCCAAAGGCAGAACTTCATGTTCAATATTCCTGTAACTACTACAGCACCTCAAAACAGTGACCTGTAAACTCAAGGAATAAACGTCCCTTATTTTAACTGCATCAATTTCAAACAGCATTTGAGCAAAATGAGGTAGACAAAGGGCTGAAGCAGCTACTATATTCCAGCTAGGAAGTGTCAGGAAGCTACACAATTACGTGCAAGCTAACCCCCAAGCATTTGACTGATAAAATAACATTGGCAGGCATCCCCATCTCATCAAGTTCTATGATATGAGGTTTCACAACAAGTAGTAACAAGATGCAAGTATGGAATTAAAAGTTGCTGCAGTTTTCTTTTGTTAGTCTGCTGGGGGCTTTTTTCTCCCCACAAGCAGCCCATAATCAAGTCAGCTCTTCAACTATTGTATTGAAAAGCTGATCCAAAAAGAAACACAATCTTGCACTCTTTACTGCTTCTTTATTAGAGAACCTGTTAAATAATACCAGATTCTCATAACTAAATTCAGGCTTAAAGGTGATATTTAGATTGCAAAGGTAATGTAGGCTTTTCAGTGTACTGCTATTACTAGGTGTAATGAAATGTACAGGCAATTCCACCTCCAACTTTAGAGAAAAGAGAGACCATAACACCACACAGTGAGAAAAAGTATATTTAAAGTTATGCTTTAGGAAAGCACTATTTCTGACAAGAGATGCAAGGGTGGGTTGGTTGTGGGTTTTTTTTAAATATCATTCATGGATAGTAAAGACACAGAGTGCATAAGAACAGAGATTATAGTCTCAACACCTAACCAACAGGCAACCTAGGTACAATTCTGAACAGCTGTCTTCTCTCTTACTACACATGCAGTTGGCTAGTCCTTAACTTCCAATACAAAATTGCCATCAAGTGTTGACAAGTTGCGTGTCACTGGCCTTCATTTGACAGAACTGAAGTCAAACTCAAAAGTACTCGGACTTCTGCAGCGCACTTTAACAAATTCATAAGCTGCTGCATGAATACACATGATAAATAACAGAATCACAAAATTATTAAGGTTGGAAGGGACCTGTAAAGGTCACCTTGTCCAACTGCCCTTAGCAGGGAAATATGCCAAGAACAACTATACCACAAAGACAAACAGGTCATTTGAAAAAAGGTATCTAAAGTCTACATTTTCTGAAAGAATTTGACAAGTACGGGTTTTTTTGTGCAACAGTTCTCAGATGCGTTGTCTGTGTATGCATTTACTTGGATACACTTGAATAAGGCTTTTCATTGCTGCGGTGGTTTTTAGGCTTAGTGTTTCTTTCAACATATTTGGCTTGTGAATGTAATCTTAATCCTGCCCCCAGTGGTCTGTATTGCAGATCACTGTGGAGCTTATCACCACATAAACTAATTCCTTTCTATATCCTTTAGGACAAAAGAAATCCAGTTCAGAAAGAATACACATTAAGAATTCCAGTCACCATACCAGTAACTGTTTACCCTCAGAATATACGTGCGCAGTACCCTCTACATAATCAATGATCCAAACCTTATACTAACACAAAAGACTATTCTAAGAACAGAACATCTACTAGAAATGTAATGAAAAACAGCTCTTTGTACCAACTGTTTAGTTTTATTAAGTCAAGCACTGATACTACACAGGACCTTTCTGAATATGTCCCAATGCTTTGGAGAAGTCACAGCTGAATGTACTTCACTTTCAAATCCTCCAGATGAGAAAAAAATGAATGAAGGAAACCAGGTGAAAAGACTGAGAGATATAAGCTTAGCTGGGGAGGGTCACTGAAATCTGTCTTTCACACGACCATTGTGATAATGCAGACAACACACTGAATCTTTTCTTCAGAACTCTTCCCTTGTGAAGAGGAATTAACAGAAGAGCAAGGACAGTAATCTCCAGTGTATTTATCTGCACTCTGAAGAACAGAAGGGAAGTCAAAAAATCTACTGTAAAGCAGGTTAAATATCTATTTCCTCTAATTTAAGATCGGTTTCCTTTAATAGAATACAAAATAAGTACAGTTTTCCTCTAATGCATGCAGGCAAGATACTGTTGCTACTAAAGCAGTTTGCTGAGGTGGTTCTGGCTAATTTGCTATCTGCTTGACTTAGACCTAGTTAAGTTCCCTTCAATCAGCTTTACTTAAATGCTTTCATAACTCATGAACCAGAACATATGTGCTTGTCAACTGAAACACGAAGTAGAGCATACCAGGAAAAAATAGGCTAAAAAAATTTAGGTTTGACCCAACTGATTTTAATCTACTAGTGAGACTACAGACAAGAGAAACACATAATGTAATTACTTCCCTCTGTGTAACACAACAGCACCAATAATGATTGAAGATTCTAGGTAGGGTTTGTTTTTTTTGTGGGTTTTGTAGTAGCTTCTTCCTCCCCCCCTTTTTCTACACACAGCAACAGCCAAACTTGTTCTCTGTTCTGTGGGCAGAATAATGTTGTCATGTATATCTTTATGCTGAAAGCAACACTTCGCTTACACTATCGATCCTTCAGCACTCCCACTGAAGGCTGTATCCAGTAATCTGAGCTCCAGATTTAGTGCCTTTTACTTTTTGTGAGATTCCAACATGTAAGTCCCCAGCTTGAAACTCTCCATTAGTAAATTACACAATGTAATTTTTTTTAAAGAGCAAATAATTTTTGCATCTTTATTATTCAAAGTGCTTAAATTTGACTACTTGTCAATTATTTAGTTTTTTTTAGTTATGATCAACCAAGAACTAGCAGAGAAAGCTAAACCTTATGCAACACTTAAAAAAGCCAAACCAAAAACATTTACTCACTAAGTATTAGTAGAGGACACAAAACCCACAAGGCATCAGCATGCTTCAAATAGCCACATACTTATAGTATGTTTCAATGATTCCAAGCTATAAAACCTCATATGCTTCTCACAGCCGAAGCTTCTGAACATCTATCTGCCAGACAGTTTCCAACATTTGGTTTTTAATTCCTCCCTTTACTTTTAATGAAAACTATGGAGTTTCATGAGCTCAACAGGTCCAAGTGTCAAGCATCCTCAGAACAGGAAGGCTGGCTGATTTTATCCATCAGATGTCACTAATGGAAAGAAACTGCAGAAGCCTTACATAGCTTTAAAAACAACCGCCCGCTGATTTTATGGCATCATATCTACTTTATCTGTAAACTCTTTAGGAGCAGAAGTCTTTTATTCTATTTGGATAGTACTTTGTGGAAAAAAAAAAAATGCACTGATATGACAAGAAAAATGTTGCATCATTTGCTTGCCTCTTTGAAACAAGAAAATTTCCCTTCCTCACTGGGCTTAAAAGCATCCGTTAGACAATGTCAACAAATTCAAAACCAGGAGCAAGCCCTCCATCCACCATACATGTCACTATTTATTGTCTTTCAGCTGCCATTATAACAACCAGCTAAGGAAGTCAGGACAAAACTGTAGATGAGAATTTCCTGTTCCCTTAATAATAAAAGCACTGCAATTAATCATTTGCAGAGCAGAAAAGCTGGCATCAGAAGATTTAGTTTATTATCTAGTTTGTGAATCTAAAACAAATTTCATCTAATAACCTTGTTTTAATATGCTGAAGTTCACATAAAATCTTCAGAAAGAAGTGATTTATGGTACTGTTAGCCTTCAGCAAGAAATAACACAAAAATCAAGGATAAAAATATAATAAGTAAAAAGTAATACATGAGTATATTGTATGTATACACAGAGTGATCCCAGCCTAATAAAGGATATACTGAAACCAAAATCCTTATTTACTTCAAAAGGGAATTTATTGTGGAGAAACAAAGTAGTGGTCTCTATTGCAATAAGCAACCAATTCAAGTGTACAGAAGCAGGACAAAAAACAGCATCTCATTTGAGCACACTCCCCCTCCCAATATAGTATAAAGCAAGTCTATTTTGATGTTTTATATTGATAATTGAAAAATTTGCAGAAAAGGTAAAGATACCAAAGACTCAATGCAATGATTACAGGGCACACGTGAGGAAAAAGGGATTAAACAGAACAAGATTATTAAGAATTTGTTCAACAAATCATTTGTCTTTAAGTTCCAGAGCTACCTAAAAGGTACTGACTCAGATCAAGTCATAGCCATATTTACCCACAGGCAACTTAAATTGATTTTATTAAAATTCAGAATAGCACTAAACCTTTTAGCTGAATTCTCTTTAGAGTTAGAAAACTAAGGTTTTATCAGACTCATCTTGTAGACTCACATGAAAACATATTAGTCCCAGCCCTAAGAGTTGACAACATGACAAACAGCGTAAGGGATAATAAAAGTAAGCTAATGACGCTCCAGTATGATGACATGTACGTAACACTGTCTGATCTTTCAAATGGCCAACACTAATTTTTACTGACCCCTAATCTCTAGAAACCACAGAAGTCAGGATGCCCAATGAAAGAAAACAAAGTACTTTATTGCACTAAGGAGAAAGTTTCCTACGACCTATTTACAGACTGGTCAATGAAACACTTCTGTGGGAAGTCAGAACGCGCAACTTATTTTCTTAAACAAACAACAAACCAAACCTGTAGGCATTAGATGCAGTAGATTTCACTGAAAAAACCCCACACACCTTGGTTCTCAGTCTTACCTCAGCCCATTTAAGAATACAAGTCATGCAGAAGGTATGACTGCAGTTCTCAGGAAAACCAATCTCTTGTTCCAGAAGGCAGTTCAGACAGATGGGGCATGTGTCACCGTCATATAATAAAGTAGAACAGGAACAGCTTTCTTCATTTTCTTCACCTGGTATTATTAACACTGACACTTAGAATTTTTGACAGTTTTTGAAACAAAGTCCTTCTAGACTTTAATCATAAGGCAGTAAGATGGACTTTTCTGTATTTAAAAGCAAGTTAATCAAGTTTTCAGGTCTAATGCAGTCAAGACGCTGCCAGAAGTAATTAAAGGAATGTGTTTCAGGTGAAAAACACTATGCACCATTTTTCATAGACTACTGTACCAATATTTACCATAAAACAAAAGAAAGTTAGCTCCAGTGCTATTTAAATAAAGAAAGCATCACAGTGTTTCCTATTGGTCACACTGTCATCTAAACACTCTCCTCCTGAGTTCTTCCTCCTCGGACATTTGCGCTCCCTCCATGAAATAAATTAGACCAGCGTATTCTATATTCATTATCTTATATACACATGGTCTACCTTTATTTCAGTTTACCAGTCTTTGAATTATTTTAATCCGAACATCTTCAAATATTTACCTAATCATGTACATCAAATAAGAAGTGCTCCCAATTTTGTCAAAGTTAAAAACTGTTTTCAGGATATAAAAATGCAAAAACTTTTCTTCAAGGAATTTTACTCTAAATTAATCATTTATTCTGAATAACAATTGCTATCTCCATTTTTGCTCTTCTATTTTTAACATGTTGATGTCTAGTAGCAAAGACAAGAAAGGATTTGGGGACCCCACAGGTCAAAGAAAAATATTATGCTAAGATAGTGGTTATGTTTACATAACTTCATTCAAAATAAGAAACATACTAATTGAGAGCAAATGTACAATCTGACCTTCACAGCTTGAACCTGAATAATGTACTAGAGTATTTTCACACCCACAGACTTTACCTTCCATGCCTTCATGCTTCTGACCCTCAGTATCCTGAATACATTGCTTTCTGTTCTTCATCTTCTTTCAAAATGTAGTCTGGGAAATACAGAAATAGTTTACACAGTTATTTAGATTGCAACTTGAAGTTAAAAATGACCACTATGTATTTAAAGAGTGCTCTCCATTTCATCACACCTTTGTACAGTAGAGACACATGATGGAAAGTTAGCTATAGATCATTTGCAATCTGTTTACAATTTATGAGCATCATTAATGCTGTCTAGCAACTTGTACTTTCAACTTGGAAACTGGTTTTGTTCAACAAATACAAAGACCAGCAAGAGTGCTTTTATTTTTAAAGGTTAAATGCATGGCTAAGTTTCTATGCAAACCACCCCACCCAACAGCACAGTAACTAACATCTGCAAATTGCCCTTCACAAATGGCTGAAGCAACAAAATTAAACACAAGTGCCAGAAGAGTTAGCTGCTTTCACACCAAGCATCACCATAGTAGTGACAAGTGGGAAAAATTAAAGCAGCTTACATTTGCTTGCTTCTTACTTCTGTCATACAATCAGAACTATGTGCACTCAAAAAAATGAAGGGAAAGTTACATCACTGAACAAGGGACAAGTCACACGTGCAAGTGCACTGGCGTATCATGAATGGGGAGGATGTACCTTTTAACTGTTCCGCAAAGAAGCAGTGTGAAATAACATGGATATAGAACACCTTGGGGATCCACATCATGGAGATTGAAAGAATTCAATCTCACTAAGAAACAGCAAGGGTATGTTCTTTGCAGGCTCATCTACTACATACAGAAATAAATGCACTTGAAAAACTAAGTATCTACACCAAAGACTGAATCGCCTGCATTTCAAACTCCTGTAGTCACAGCAGAGATGGTATACAGGCACCTGAAGCTCCAACCCAACAGTCATACAGGGACCAGCAGTTTTCTTGGGAATTATATAAATCTTTAAAGATTACTTAAAAGGACAACTCAAAACTTCACAAAAGACTAAAGAAGTCATAAATTAGCAAGATCTGCTATATTAGCACTCCAACCTGAAGCAAACCAATTGAGATTTCAAACCTCTTACTCTTTAATGCCTTTACTAGTCAAAGCAGCAGGACAGAGCTGAGAACACCACAATCACGCTCAACTAAACTTCCTCCTATTTCAAACTACACTAGTTTATCACCTGGATACCCAGGAGGGGGAAGAGACAGAATGTGCCACCCAAAACGCTTCTTCTGATCAAGTCTTTATTGCTTGATCTTGGCAGCAGGAAGTGTTCTAATGATCATTTCTTTTTGCTGATGAAAGAAACGCTGCCACATACGCCCATCACATAACACGCTTCTCACTTTCCTAGGCAATCCAGGGAAGCTGGACTGTTCTGAGAGTCTTGAACAGACAGTTCATTAAAGAAATGGTCAAAACTGTGAAACTAATCAGAAATCTGTAATTAGAATTTTAACTGGCTTCAATGTTCCCATTAGGAACTACTTTTTAATCCCTCCCCCAAGGAATGTATGAATCAAGTTAACCGAGGAGCAGAGGAAGGAAACAAAAAGCTAGCTGTAAGGCAATTTTCCCACTACATTGCTATCTTACTTTGATACAAAAAATTACTTAAAAAAAAAATCATTAGGATAAATGCCATCAACTACATCAACTACAGAACAGTTACCATCACTAATATTAATGGAAACTACATTGTAGTGCATGCCATAAGTTATATACAATTTCTGTTAGAAGAACAACCACTGATCAGATCACCAGCTATTATCCTTTGAAGGCAAGATGAAACCCAGCAAAGCCAAACCACTACTTTAAATTTTAATGCCTTAAACAAGCAAAATCTGCATCAAATTAGTATAGGTAAGACCACCCAAACCACAACTGAATTTAAAATATGACACCAAGGTCTGTTGCTTTCACTGTGATTTGCAAGAGGACTTAAGTGGCATTGGTCCCAGAAAGCTTAAATCATGCAGTGGTGTGTGGCATACATGCCTTTCTATATAAAACATAAAAACATTCCTTGTGCTCTACATTCTGACAAAACCTCAGCAATGCTCTATAGAAGCAGAGAAATACAGAAGCCATGCTCAAACCTTTCTGTACCCTACAAGTCCCAGGACACCTCACAGCTGAGACAGTTTAAGATCAAGAATTCTGCACTCTGCATCCATCCATAGTAAAGTTTATACAGACACAAGCTAGATACCAAATTGTAACTTAAGCAGTAGCTGTAGAGTTCATGCTTACTAGAACAGAGGCCTTGAGTTCACTAAGACAGATTACTGAAACAGAACCCATAGAAGCTCTTCACATTTGTTTCTCCCCAGAAAAGTAACCTTTTCTCCATTCTACTCTTTCTAGACACAAAGACATCCCAGAAATTCTTGCAGTTACAGTAATTAGAAAAACAGATCCTAAAATTTTGACAGAATATCAGTAAACCCAAGTTGTGCAGCAACTGAGAACATTTATGTGGTGTTACATCACTCTTCTCACAAACTCAGTATTTAAACAGATACCAAGTGCTGCTAATGCATTTCACAGATCACACAGCACAGCTTTTCTGCTTGATGCTGTGCATTTTGCACAACACAGCACAGAAATGTAAATATAAATATTTATAAATAAATTAAAAGACATCATCAAAATTTACATTCTATTTAACAAATTAACTTTGGAAAAACTATTTTCTCCCCTATTTTACAAGGGGCATCAGAGGCCTTGGAATACTGGAAGAGTTAACACTACGGAGTTAGGAAAGGAGAACACAGTGGTTTAGGAGGAGGAGAAAGCACAAACCCCAGAACTCTTATTTGTCCCAAAGTGTGACATAATCCTCTAGATTCTTTTGAGCTTCAAGAACATTTGGAAGTATTTCTCAGACTTCATCATTCCAACTGCATGCCACACAATGAATCTGTAGCCTTGGTTGGAGGGTGGGGAGACAGTGAAAGAAGCAAGATAATTTTTTTGGCCATTCTTCCAGTTACCAAATTGTATGAGCTCACATGAAGATCACATTACATCCATCAACATAGCTGCATCTAATCAGGTTAATACATATCTGAAGACTGCTAATATCCAGAGTACTTCTACCACATTCTACTGACTTGTGCCCAACATGTTTTAGTTATGACCATTAAATTGTTGACGTGAAATATTAGAAAGTACGCAAGCCCCATGCATGCACGACACTTGACAAGATGGCAATAAGCACTATATTACATACTGCTGACAAAAATCGAAACCAACCCCCCTCAAAACTCCATAGATAAAATACTAAGAAAGTCTGAAGACAGAACAGCATTACAGCCAAGATGCTACTCTTCTGTGCTTGTAATTTCCTTTGTAAGAGAAATGCCTGATTTAATTTTATATTTGAGATAAAGGGAAGAGTAGTTCAGCATATTGAATGGAAAACAGTGAACAAGGACATTACCACAAGTACACACCACTGCCCCATACCCCTGTTATTTCAAAGTAATTAAACATTAAAGTTTCTAGGTTATTCTTCAAAGGAAATTCCTGTTCTTGTCTTCATGGAAGGCAGATGTCAAACACATCTATCAACAAAAATTCTTAAAAAGAGTTAACTGTAGAATGTGGGAATACATTCATCATTGTCCATCTGAAGAACGTAGCTTCCTAATGTACTTAAGCAATTCCATAAAGCAGACTGATGGAAGTGCTTTTTACACTTAATCTTCTGTATCACAAAAATATGTGTGGTTTTACACACTTAGTCTTCTGTATCACAAAAATATGTGTGGTTTTACACACTTAGTCTTCTGTATCACAGAAATACGTGTAGCTTACCTTCTCTATTAACACGAACTACTTCATGCAATTCATAACCTACAAATACAGATGTATTTCAACACTAATTCACTGTGCATGCAGAAAGAAAAGACTTGGTCTGTTCAAAGTCATGTAAATGAACTTCTTACTAGACTAAAATCTATTACAGTAAACTCTTAAATTGGAATAGAAAAATCACTGGATGAAAATTTAGAGTAACCTAATTATGAGTATGAGCCTTCCTTTTGACTAACTCTAAAGACAAAGTCTTTATGCCCTGTAAATAAACTGCAAAAGCTAAAAATACACTCTACCTCTAATACAGAGACTATCTAGGGACCCATCTACATAGAAGTACACTTGCTCAGTCAGAAAGGGGAATGGAAATCAAGAACACATGCAGCAAGATCTCCAATGAGCAAGTGCAAAACGATGTCCAAGACTAGCTTATTATTGTTCCCTTACAGACTGACCTTAGGAAACATTTGTAATTAACCTTTCAACTTCTTGGATACATTTTCCATCAATACTCATAATAGTGACTAACTTGTACTGTTCTATAAAAAAGATTTTATTTTAAAAAGGATTTGTGGCACTTAGTTGTGTTCTGACTTCTTTAATAATTCAAGAAACAAACAGTTTCAAATATGAAACAAGTCAGCCATACAGTTTATTTGTTTAAGAAAACAACAATTTAACACCCTTTACTCCCATCAAAATGAAATATTGGGCAGTATTAAGCAGGGCTCTATTTCACCCTATGCATTTTGATGGATTTTTGAAAACTTCTGCCAGAAGTCCTGTGCCACCTTGGAGATAGGTTGAGGAAAACACTTAGTATTTCCAATGGCAATTGGAAATGTGGAAAGCTTTTGACTTACTTGTATTGCTGAGCATAACATAACACATACTCAAAAAAAAAAAAACAAACCCAAAAAGACACTACAGGGAATTTGCAAAAGTACATCAAGAACCTTCACAGGTCTTTTTGTTTGGAAAAACTTTTAATTTGTCCAAAGAGACTAGGAACTTGACTTGTTTCAAGTGACAATTCAGTGATGTTGTTTACCCTCCAATAAATAACAGCTAAACTGAGGATCTGGAAGCCCTTATCCTGGACTTGCTCCTTTGTGTAGTAAAATCTCATGGCCCAGAACACTAGTGAGAATAGAACCAACAGGCACACTCAAAAGAAGGCTTTTAAAGAAGCTCTTTACCCTTTGTGCACTCAAATTGCACCTTGTCTGCATTCCCAAATGGAATGTCACAGAACCAACAAAAGTGAAGACAAAGAAAAGAGACCAGCACCACATTTCGGGGAATAGAAAGAAAAACCTTCTTATAGGTGGTTTAAGGCTATTCATGTTGATCCAGTGTCTTCCAAAGAATCAGTGCTATTCAAGTAAGGAGACACTGCTGATTTAAAGACTCTTTCCAGACCCTTTAAGGATGCAATTACCCAAGAAAGCTAACCTAATCTAACAGCTTGCTGCCACCAAAAGAAGCAGCTCTGTTTCTCACCACTTGTGATGGTGAGCAGACTCAGCTAAGAGCCACATGTCTGCCAAAGACATTGCAAGTGACAGAACAGGAGGAGGGGGAGGAAAGACATAAAATGGGATTGCCCCTTTTGGCAGTGGCAAGGCACTAGAATAGCTAAGATTTTGTTGTCAAATTGCCCCCTTCAAGGACATAGCAGTACCTATATTACCTGCCAAATCCGTGAAAGCAAGATAATGTCACAGAAGAAAACTGTTAAAGACAAATAGCTAGAAAATAGCTATAATTATACCATTCTGAACAGTACACTGCCTTCTGCCAATCTTCCCCTTCCCTATGCAAAAATTAAAAAAACCAAAGCACTGCAGCGGATATCCTGCTCAGGAATTCTTTTTCAGGAATTCATTCTAGCAGCAAGACACTGACAAGAACACTTACATTGCAGATGCTGCAGCTACAGCTACATCTGTGCTAGATTCAATGCTTTCATTTCTGTGGCCACCTCAACAATGACAAACTGAATGCTCTGGATGCTCATGTCCAGACAGCACTCACAAAAGGATACAGGACAACATCATAACTGCCTCCTAAGTAAGGAAGGCATGCACAACTCAATGGAAATGTACAAATACAGCCTGAAAAACTGCTGTTGTGGCTCAGATGCAGTGATAATCATCCAGCAACCTGTCTGACCATCCAAAGAGACAGGAATTTCAAGGAGGAATTAGAACCTTTCAGTGGACACGCACACAAGGTAATCTCCCTCCTGTATAAAGCTTACAATCATAAACTGGCTCAAAATCTGCCATAGAGAACTTTTCATGGTAACTCAAGGGAGTAGGCAATGTTCCTCACTGAAATTTAACAAAAGAGTACCTGCAAGACATAGGCAAAACATCAGGGCAGTAAGAAAGATATCATTTTATAAGACCTCACATATTTGAGAATATTCTATAAACTGTGGGGGGCACACCAAGTCTCTTTACAAGATGTTACATGCTGAAGTGCTGCTACAGATCAGATTGAACTCTACAGTCTAGCATTTAAAACACTTTTGTTTACTGGACACTTGTTAATACTTCTAACAACAGCATGGTGCTCATTAAACGCTATTAAGAGTTATCATCAAACCCAAAGGAAACATAAAACATAACAGACTTACCCATATGAAAAACTGAAGATAGTAACAAAGTTAGTATCATCAACAGGTATATACTAAGGAACTTTCCCTCTCTCTCTGTACTGCAAAACTCGTGCATGGCACAAGCACCTCTTCACCTCAGAATCTCAGTCATGCAGCTGGCCTCCAATCTGCCAGGCTTCACATTCCTCTCCTTCCTAAAGTAGCCAAATTTTAGCTAGTAATAAAGAAAAATAAGGATGTAGTTACAGAATAACCATTAGCATTGGAAAACAAGCAGTAACAAAACAACAAACGCAAAAACCTTGTGCTAAAAGCCAGCTGCTAGTAAAGCTATCACAGTCTTCAGTGAAATTCCAAATCCCATCCCAAGAAACCATCTAAAACAATGAGCCATTTTATCAGTCTTAAGTAGCAGATAACTAAAGACAACACAAGGCACCAAGATGTGTGAAACGTTGTATCACCCCTCCTTCCCACAAACATGACACCCATGCCAGGGCTGATTTGCTGGCCAGAAGCAGGAGCATCCACATTAACTAGTGGGATGATCCACATAAAGACTGATACTTCTGCAAGCCAGAAGAGGTATGATGCTTGACCAGAACCATTAAAACATCAAAGGGATATTAATTCTCTTCGTCAAAAACACACTGAAGAAAGTTTCCCTGTACATATCAGTTTTCACAACTCTATCACACAAGGCTGAGCCCCATTTTCTGAGAAAGCTCATGGAGAAGTGAAAGAATGCTGATTACAAGCTTACACAACAGTTAGCACCTCTGAGACATGATAAATTTGGGTTTGGTACTAAACTAGTTACCTTACTGGCACTGATGAGTAACCACCTACAGAAGGCCAATTTAATTATCATCTTTCTGCACTATCAACCATAAAATACTTTGCTCCACTAGAATACATCTATCCTAGAAGTTCTGAATGTCTCTGAACTCATTTTAAGGGCTCCTACCCAGTAAGCAGGAAGGAGAAACTGTACTTCAGCAGGTTCCTCCAAAGTCAATCAAAATCAATTATCCCTCCAGCATTTTCAGCATCTGCCAGCAGCTATGAAGTTACTCACCAGACCACATGACATTACAGGCCAAAGTTTAGTGAAATGACAGCTCCATACTATCAGAAAGTTCAGGGTGACCACTGACAACCAAGATGGCAAACTGCTTAAGCAAATTCAGTTCGCAGACTGAGAACTAGATACAGTTAAACTTCTAGTCAGCAAGGAAGAAGTTAAAAAAGCACTTTGGGGAGTTAGCTGTCACAGTGCAGTCTCATTTGATTCAAAGTCCTATGCTGATCAATCTAATCTGCAGTTTAAAGTTATGTGTGCATCCCTACTGGCTCTTTAGGGACATTACTCAAGTTTGTGAGAAAACCCTGATCCACTCTGCCAGAGGACAAACTAAGCTACTCAAGCCTCTGTCAGCTCTTCACAATGCAAAGGCAGCAAGGACAAAGCTGTGCAGTTTTCCTGAACGCTGAACTAAGGCAATTTTGCATGGTAGCTCCTCAGTAAGGTTGCCACTCCTAACACTGCTTTCCAAAATATTCTGTATTATACAAGATAATGACAGACCTAATCTCTACAGAAGTGCAGGGCTGGGTCCATGATAACCCTAAGACAAAATACTTCATTGGAACCATGGTTAATTCCCCCCAGAAAAAAACAGCTTCATTTATACAGAAGACAGGATAAACAGAACCTTCTAAAGACTGACATAAGATGATGAAACGTATATTTACAGAAATTAAAAGACCACCCTATTTTGCTTTCCAAACAAGTACTTGCAAAAGAAGGTAATATTCACTGCTGTTTCATGTGTGTATGTGTATGATAAGACTCCAAACAGAAGCAACATTACAGCACAAATACCACCATAGGGATGACATACGTGTATGCCAGGGGCTAAGTCATGTTGTTTCATATACTGATTGATAAAACACTGAAGTACCATAACGATTAACATAATACAAAGAAATATGAAAAACAGTGTACATATCATTTATAATATTCTCTCACAAAACATACAGTTCAGCACTTTAGGTGTTTCTTTTAAGTAATCTGACTAAACTGTATGAAACTGAGATTTAGAAACAACAGGAACTAATTGGGGATTAGATACTACTGTCATGGTGCACATGGCTCAAGGAACTAAATCAAATCAGCATAAACTCCTGACCTTGCCTTCCGCTGCTGAGGGTCCTTAGTCACATGCATGCTTTTGCAGCTGGAAGGGATAGCATTACATACCAAAGTCAGCAAAAATGGGTCAGCCATTTCCAAGAACAGCTTAAAACAAAAAAACCGAAACAAAAAAAAACCACACACACCCCCCCCCAAAAAAAAACCAAACAAACACCCCAAAACCAAAAAAACCAAACAAACCACCAAAACATAAAAATAGAGGGAGTACTTTTTCCAGCCACTTGGAAGCACTGGCGTTTTCATGCTTTCCACCAAAGAGCAGGTATTTGGCAGCGGGTCACTGAGATCAAGAACATGCTTTCCATACTAGCAACAATTCCAAATCTAGCCATGTCACAGATCGGGGGGAAAAACAAGTTTGCATTTCCTGAGACATTGTTACTAGTCATTGCATTTACTTTCCCATAAACTGGATCTGCGCTTAGTATACACTAATAATTTCAATTTCCTTATCCTATTGCTACACTGCACATGCAACATTCCCACAAGATGAATGAGCATACTTCAGCCAGTGCTATGGCAACACAGCAGGACTTGTTGCAATCATTTCTCTGATGCTAAAGAAACTAGGAAGCCCATCTTTATTTTTCTTAATACCATCCTAAACATACCCAAATAACTGGATTTAAACACCAGGGATGCACGAGCTGAACCAAAAAACCCTGCAAAGACAGCACTGGAAAACCCACTTCTTTTTAACAGTGGGAGGCAAAATGATGGGCAAAACTAACGGTGTAAAACTGAACTCAAATGAAAAGCTCAGGGGCAGTAGCAATAGCAAGAAGCACATTTAATATACAAAAAATCAACTGGGCAACAAAACCAGAGTGGTAGGTGATTAGAAAAGTATATTGTGCCAAAAAGAGAGCTGAATTCAACTAAGGAAGACATAGCATGCTATTGTCCCATTACAGACTGGCCTTATTCTTTCTTTCACCCAAATCATGGTGGTCTTACTTCTCAGCTTCCAAATGTCAAACCCCTGCAAACTAAAGAGCATACCTCTAACAAAATTTAAGCAGTGTACAGGCTTCCCTATAATTGTATGGATTTACTGAAATGAAAAAAATGCACTACGAAAAACTGCACAGAACCATACACACACATTTGATAAAAATATACTGAATTTGAGTTCTCTGTTAAAAGCATGCTGTTCTTTCATTCTAAGCATCAAACCAAGAGTTTAGTAATATAAACTATTATTTTAGCATTAAAAAAAGTTTCCATAAAAAGTATTTTCAGCTTACATATGAAATACACAGACATTGATTCAAAAACAAACAAAAAGAAAGTTACACAGCCATTCAAAAATATATTTTTGTATTTATGTCTCTCAGAGGCATACCCTTTTAGAAAAAGCCCTAGATGAAGCACTAAGTGTCAAAAACATGGTCCTAAAGCTTCTTTTGACTTTGAATAACAGTATTCTACAAGCTCAGGTCAAAACCCAACACTAACCTCCACAAATCTCCAACAAAAAGAAATGCCTTATTTTTAGAAAATGGTGGAAAAAAATAAAGAATTTATGAAGGATTTATGATAACTGAAATAATTTTAAGTGTAACTGTACTTTGCACAAGATCTCCAACACTATTTGTAGAATAACAATGCATTACATATCATTCCAGAAGTAGCAGATAGATGGGGATTAAGCAGTTTCAATTACTGTTGATCTTGCTTTCACAGCACTTACTCAGCAATCATTTTCACAATAGCTAAAATAAAGCCAGAAAAACACAGCCAGGAATGGAAGACAGGTATGCAAGAAAAAGTTTCCTCAACACCAACACACAAAATGTAACAGAAACTATTAGCCATGTAAGAGAGAAAACCCAAATCTGAGCTTGAAAATAGAACCTGAACTGCATCACCTTTCCTTTCAACTTGTGAAGAGAGTCTACCAATGGGAAAACAACCTGATCACCACTTTGGGTTGCTTTTACTATACAGATGGCATCAAGAAATTACCCATTAAAAAATGGTACTTAACTGTGAATCCTTAAGTAACCAACCTAGATTTTGTTGTAATTGTTTATTCTATCTCATTGCAAAGCCTCAAAAAGAACTTAAGCTTCTTGCATCAGCAATACTAGAATCTCCTGACAGTGATGAACCCCATTCTCATTCAAAGTTTCTTTTCAGAATAACCACAACACAAACACTGATCCCAACTGACTTATCCAAGAGCTCTATAAGATGCCTTTCCTGTTTGGGCTGATGAAACCACATTGTAAAAGTCACAGTTGCATAGGTTTAGAGAGAAGAATACACTTTACCTTTATTGTTATAGGTAATTTTATTTGGTAACATCTCTAAAACAAAACTCCAATGAGTTCAAGGTAGTTCTTACAAACGGCTTTTCTCCAACTGTTTCATAGGACTTCCAATTACTTTCCATTACACCTATATATCCACAGGGGTCACTACCTTTCACATCACAAGTAATAAACCAAGTATGCTTAAAAAAAAGCAAAGCTGTGTACAAGTGCTTATTCAGTGGTTGTACAGAAAGCAGAGAAGAATTCTGTTGTTCCTCCATGTCCAGAATTGCTGAAGCCCAAATAAGAGTACTCATCTACCTTCAGACTGTACCTTAAACCTCAAGTTTTGAATATTAGTACAGCTCAGTTTGTTGTAAGGGTCTCCATTTCTCCTGTGG
This sequence comes from Psittacus erithacus, assembly GCA_009867235.2. Lineage (NCBI taxonomy): Eukaryota > Metazoa > Chordata > Aves > Psittaciformes > Psittacidae > Psittacus > Psittacus erithacus. Next base: position 4,934 of record WYDI02025849.1, on the reverse strand, counting down.
TGCACCAAGAAAGGTAGAAGTCTTCACGTTGCACTTCTGTCCTGTGTTGCTATCTAAAGTTATGGACATACATGAAGATTTCTGTCAGACACTGATCCCACAGAATTTCACATTCTTGTTACTGCTGGCAGTCTAACAAAAGCCAGGTGGTACGCAAAAAGACAACACACATTAACTCACTTGACGTTTCCAAGTAATTTCGTACTAGCTTGGAAAAATTCCAAACATCATTAAATGCATCATTTGGGTTTACTCACAGATAGTACCTTTGAAGGCAGATCACAGTTAAGCAGTACTCACAGACCAAATAACAGTGGAACAAAGATTGCATTTTAATGGGAGTTCACTAATCCTTAAATAAAAACTGTATTAAGACAGACATTACTATTAGTGTCTGTTAGAAATAGTAATCAGATACTGCAATTTACCACAGTATTAGGCTTTATAAAACAGCTTCTGGAAGACACATTTCTTGGTCTTCCCAAGTCTCTCTAAACATGAATGAGTACCTTTCAATAATTATACACAAAAATCTCAGGAAGTTAAGAAGAAATACCACTGGCCACAGAAACATAAAATTAGAATGCTACTTTTTCATGTTTGCTGAACATGGAATTCATGGAGCATTCCAAGAGTGCTCCATAGAGTACTCCTGAGTTAAAATTCAAACTTTATGTTCTCATGGAGAAAGAAAAAAAAAAAAAAAGTACACTACCATTCATCAGAATAATCTGTAACACAGTATTACTTGATAATAAAAAAAATGAATGGGAGAAAATACTCATTTTAGTACAACATACACAAGTGTAAGGCACAGATGCTTACACATGCGTGAGTAATATGTTACCTGAATAAATGCATTTGACATGAAGATAATTTTAATCTTGCCTACTTACACGTAATTAAACGCAGTATTTTGATCATCCTTTGTTAAGGCAGTTACTTCCCCCAGCCTAGGAGTGACAACGTCCACATTTGGTTGAATTTAATTTCTTTCTCCATCTAAGTCTTGAGGAAAACTATCTGATGTGCCATAAAAATAAGATGTAGAAAACCTGAATGTTTTTAAAAGTGTAAGGCAATTACCCTGGCACTTTTAAATAAAAACAAAACCAAAATCCAACTCCTGACAGAAAAACCACTCATTGAATCTGGCATGGGCCACTAAAACACTTAATTATGCACATTCAACTGTTGAGCGCCCTTCCAATATTGTGCCTTTGGTGCTTCAGCAGACCAACATGCAGAGGTGCAGGGTAACTGTTCAGCTGCAGGCTGCAGCTTCAGGGAACAGAAAGGCAGCCGTGCATTCACCTTCCATCTTCCAGTGTCTGCAGCCCTCCATTTGTTATTTTACAACTGCAGCTAACTTCCTACACAAGAGAGTCACCCTACTCAAGCAGTTCAAGGGACCAAAATTAAGCAACTTCGAAACCCAAATCAGAGAAGTTCACAGCCTTCTGCACGTAAATTGTGCCCATACCCTCAACTTCTGGATACAAAGAGATCAAACAAGTACAGAAAAGAAGACACAATGTCACTGCACTCATATCCTCTCAGATAAAAGATGCTAACCTCCAAGGGAAGGTGGACTCGTACATACAGATGAAACAAAAGGTGCTCACACTGCCATGAGGGAGAAGTGCTCTAAAGAATATGCACATTAGAGCCCCCTGGTATTCATGACTACAGAAGAATGGTTAGAGTATCAATCTGTTTAACATTGTAACTCCAACTTGGGGGGGAAGGGAGGGGGGAAGGGGGGGAGTGAAGGCAAAAAATTTGGGCAACGCTGAGACTTATTAAACCTTAATCTTAACATGGTTTAGCAGATTAGCTGTAACCATTTCAGAACTCACTCAGACAACTTGATACAATGGTTGACCACAATGAATAATCAGTTCAGCTATGAGCAGGATGTGGACTGGATGGTTTTGTTACTATTAACTGGAAGAACATCTTTTCCTCCCTCACCTTAGACTGCTGGCAGAGAAAATCCCAGCAGTGAACAGTGAATAGTGAATTGTCAGAAGGCCAGGCTTCAAGAATTATAGTGTAGGTATTGCAAGTCAGTCCATCAGACTTCTTCCAGCAGTGGTGCCTGTCCCCTCCCCCCCAGTATAATGTATGTTTAAATATAGCATTAATTGAAATAAATTTACCTTTTAATCACTAAATAAAGCCAACTTTAATAACTTCCAGTTTTGCACAGTAGAAAACTGAGAATAGTGGAAAACTGAGAAGATTCTACAAAGAATCCCTGTAACAAGAAAACAACAACAAACGCTTGCAACCAGAACAGAACCATCACATATCATGAGCAGAACCATCTAAAAGTTTTAGAAAACCAGAGGGTAGAAGTCATGCATCAACTGCGTCAAACTACAGTAACTTGAGAGAACAAAGAAACTATTATCTGAATATTTCAAAGCAATAGCTGAATAACTGGAAAATAAGACAAACTTACATCTCCTTGTGAAATCAAACTCAACAACCTTCACACTGTGTTCAAGCACTACAGATTTCAAGAAAATTACCAAATTCCTGGACAAGTATTCCCAAATTTAAAGGTAATATGGATAATGAGATCAACTAGAGAACCCATAAACCTGCTACTAAAGAGGGCCTGAAAAAACATTCTCTTTCAAGACAACTTGGAAGAGAGATATTTCCACCCCACTCCCCCCGCCCCCCCAGGCCACAAAACAGTCCTCTGTTCTGCTAATTTACAAGCAGACTTTAAGGCAAGTGGAACATGAAAGAAAATTGGTGGATTTCTTTATTTGGGCCTTTTATCACTCTGGAAATTGACACATCAATAAATGTAAACCACTGAAAGGAAAGCTGCAAAGGATTTAACATTGTGACTAAGAGCCTAAATAGCCCCTCCCCCAACTATTTCTCATCCAAAGAAAACACAAACATTATCTTCCTAGAAATTCTAAAGGAAACATTTGAAAAAGTACTTGGGGTCATATCCAAGTCTTTTCTATGTCACTGAAGAGGATGCTATCCATTTTTTTTTTTTAATCCTGTGAATCTCTAAATACAGCTTTCCACGTAAAACCGAGACATGGATTACCACATATAATCAACCAAATAATAGCTATTTTTTTGTCATCCTGTCATTTCTTTTATTTATGCTAAGATCGAAAGAATCCATTATAAAAGTGTCTACAGACTTCAGCCATCCTCCTTCTTCCATGTGCAAGAGTCTGAATACCCACACAGAAATACTCCCAAGTTAGATTATGCTTCTCTTGAAAAACTATTATTCACTGAAAGAAAACTAAAAGCCCCAACACATTAGTGATATGCAAACATAACATCAGACACCAAGTTAGCTAGAGCTCCCTTAAAGGTTATTGAAGCTATAAAATTACAATCTCAAAATAGCTGCTCAATAACCAACGGCATTCCATTATATAATTACTTAGTTGTGAACAGCTTTCACCATCTCTTAGCATTTTAAATAAACCATTCTTTGCCAGCAGTACCTAGTTACTGATAAACAAACAGTAGCTACTTGGTCTCTTTTGTTATGTCATTCTTCCTGAAAGTTTATAACTAATTAGCAGTCTAAAATAAAAGCACAGCGAGAGGAAGGGGACCAGTTCTAGTCCTACCAAAGCTGTTTTGAAGTTCTAAACGTGGAGACAGCTTCTCAAAGATAAGTTACATTTGAGGCTCAGGCTAATAATACTCTTTAATACTCACCAAAGGGAAAAAAGAAAGAACTAGGACACAATGTACTCTGAACTACAAGCAGGGCTGGAGCCTCATTGGCTTGATAATCGCACCACATCCAGGCTCGAGTGTTACTCTGTGCAACTTCACTGCTGTATAAGTCAGTCGTGATGCCACAACAGCTGAGCTGGGCTTTAAGCACAGCCTCTCCGTGCAACTTCCTCCACAACTGCGAAGTCTCCGCTAACTCCTGCTCCTCGCAGCCGCCGCTGTCGGTATTTGCAACCCCAGGAAGCGGCGGGACAGCGCTGCCGCCCCAGGCCGGGATCTTTGTTCAGGCCAGCGCCACGGCGAGAAGGTCCCTGCGGCCGCCCCGCTCACGGATCACCGGGCAGGCAGGGCTGCCAGTCATCGTGCCCCGAGAGCAGCCGTCAGCGCGTAGGGAGCCGGCGGTCTCCGGGGCACGGCCGCTCGCCCCGGCTGCCCCCTTTGTTTCCCCTCTGGCCTCGGGAAAAGAGGCGGGCGGGAGCCGGCCCCCCCCGCGCCCGCAGCGGCCTGTCACAGCGGCCGAGAGCCAGTACCGAGCCGGGTCACCCACTCGGTCGGCGCCACGACGCGGGCAGCGAGAGGAGGGGACAGGAGGGGGGGAAGCCCGAGACCGGCAGCAAACCCCGCCCTCCGCCCGGCGGGAGGAACGGGGCACTCGAGCCAGGCGGGCTGCCATCAGAGGCGAAGGCCCCGGCCGGAGCGGGACGGCAGCACCGCCCGCACCCCTCCCCTCCCCTTCGCTTCCCTTCCCTCCCCTCCCGCCGTCCGGCCCGCCGGCACCCTGCCCCAGCCCGCTGCCGGGGAATGGCCCCGAGCACTTTCAACCGCCACACAAGAGACTCTCGACGGATGCGCCCGCCCTGGCCCCGGCCCCGGCGCTCACCTGGCTACGCGGCGTCCCCTCGCACGGTCACTGCTCCGCGGCCGCCCGCACGGAGCGGAGGCTCCGGCTCCTCGCGATTCCTCGCTCCTCCTTGGTGCTTCCGGGAGCGGCGCCCACCGCGACCGAGCAGCGTGCGCCCGGTGGAGTTGTGAGGAGAGGCGGGCTCGGAGCGGCGGAGCCCCGCTCAGCGCCCGCCCGGCCACATGTCCTCGCGCGGCCGGCAGTGCGCAGCGCCGGCGGAGGCCGCGGGGGGGCGCTGCTGAGCCGCCTTCCGCCAACGGGCGGCGGGGGGGGGGCGGGAATTCTACGGAGGGGT
>WYDI02025847.1:15472-30089 GCA_009867235.2 Psittacus erithacus | reverse complement strand
AGTAGCTACAAACATTGGTATTATCAGTACTGTTCTCAGGCTGAAAGTCAGAAACACAGTGCTGCACCAGCCACTAAAAAGGAGAAAAAATGACTGCTACTGCTGAACCCATGACAGTATACACATGGCAACATATCAAAGCTGGGAACAGGATCCAGATCTCAAGTTCAAGATTACTTTCTTAATAAGAATAGCCATTCTTCCTCCCTGGGAGAAACAAGAACTTTTCTAGCTCAGTATACAACTAATGAAAAATCTGAAAGATACAGACACAATATATTTTGTTTGAAATAGCTTATGAGGTCTAATATTGCCAGACTATATGGAAAAAAATAAGGTTTGTCTTTCAGTGCCTAACAGTTTATTGGTTCTGCTAGAACTAAGGCATCTGAGTCACTTACTCATTGCATGTGAAAAAAGGTCAAAGACAGAATGACTTTCTCGAATTGCCTTCTCAAGTTGGCAGTACAGTTATAAAGACAACAAGACTGCTTAGTTACCCATATTCTACTTATCTTCAGATGTCACCTCGTCACTGTTCAGTAATTTTTAAATATTTTATTGCCATTCTCTAGATCACTGGTAGATTTTTATTTCTAGAACATTTTTGTAACTATTTCCATTTATTTTGTTGGACTGTAAAATTCTTCCAGCTTCAATTCCTACCTTCAGTCTCAAGGAAGCTCTTGAAAGTAAGTTGGAAAAATATGCCAGACTTTACAAATTATAAAAACTTGTCTAAGGAATGGCAAACAACTGCTGTGCATCTGAGGTGAAGGTGAAAGCTTTATGAAAAATTACTTGCAAAACTTACAATACTTTTTCACTCTCTGTAAAGTACCGCTATTATTAATTTGTGTCAGGATTAAAGAATAATGTTGTTAAAAGCAATTAAATTATGCCTAAGAAAGGACTTTCATTGCTGTTTATCTTGCTATAATATAAACTTTAGTGAGATTCCATGCTGTCAATAGTTTAATCCCAGCTGGCAACTAAGTACCACGCAGCCACTTGCTTACTTCCTTCCCCCTTGTGGTGGGATAGGGAGGAAAAATCAGAAAAAAGATAAAAAAACATGGTCTGAGATAATAACAGCTTAATAATTTAAATTAAGTAAACAATAATAATAATAATAATAGGAAGTAAAGAGGAATAAATCCCAAAAGAATACAATACAATTGTTCACCACTTGCTGATACCCAGCCCAATCCCAGCAGCGATTGGCCCCTGGCAGCCAGGTCCTCACGGTTTATATACTGAGCATGATGTGCCATGGTACGGAATACCTCTTTGGCTTGTTGAGGTCAACTATCCTGGCCATGCTCCCTCACAGCTTCTTGTGCCCCTTCTCACTGGCAGAGCACAAGAAACTGAAAAGTCCTTGACTTAGAGTAAGCACTACTAGGCAACAACTAAAACATCAGCGTGTTATCTGCATTATTTTTGGACTGAAGTCAAAACACAGCACTGCACCAGCTATAAGGAAGAAAATTATCCCAGCTGAAACCAGGCCACCTGTCTTTTTTAAAAAATCATTAGATGGTGTATTTAACCTACAACTTATGTCAATACACCAAATTTTCATTATGTTTATACTGTCACCCTAAATGTATCACAAATTCTTTTACGTTTTATAGAAGATTCTGCTCACTCCTAGCATTAAAAACCCCTTCCTCTCTCTCTCTCTCTCTCTCAAAATAAAGGAAACTACTAGGTTTTCAGATTTTGAATGTTCAGATACACTGATCAAGAGCCCTATTACTTGGAAAACATAACGAGCCACTGTATGAAATTAGCACGTTGCTGTAAAGTCTAGTAAAAGCAGCTAGAAAGTAAGACGCTGTCAGGAACACTAACTAGCCTTTGCTTGAGAAGCAGAAAAAAAGTTCCCTCATTTTACCATGGCTTTTCTTCATCTGCAGAGGATTAAATGTTTCTTTAGCTGCATTGCTTTATGGTTGGTGCTTTTAACGATCAGTTACTTCTTTCACTATAAAGTCTAATTTGCTCTTGGTTGTGTTTTCTCTCTGATTTTTCTTATTTATGGATATTTTTCCAGAAGCCAGGCTGGATGTGGTTCTACGTAACCTGATCTAGATGAAGATGTCCCTGCTCATTGTACGGGGGTTGGACCATACGACCTTTGAAAGTCCCTTCCAACACAAACTATTCTATGATTCTTCTATGCTACTTCTTAATTCTGTGACAGGCTTTCCACTCAGCTCAGAAAATTATCCAATTCTTCCTTCAGTTTAAAGGCAGGGTCAATGGTATAATAAACAGTCCATCTAATTCATCGTTTAATGCAGCCTTACTTATGATGAGTAAAACTTTTTGGAGTAATGATAACAAAATCATTAATCTGTTATTTTTGGTTCAGGCAAAAATTAACCTGGAATCACAGGGGGGAAAAAACACATTGGCTAATAACCACTGAACATGCAATGGGCTGGGTTTTTTTGGCATGTGCCCTTTTTAATGTAGTATTTGGCATTTGCTATCACTTGCTTCCATGTTCTCCTGAACACTTCTACTTCTGATTGATTGTTTTTTGAATCATGTCATCCTGCTCTCTCTTCTTGCCTGATATTTTCTTTCTTTACCATGTAACTGGCAATAAATAACCACACATGCTTTTTTGGTTCATTATGATAGGGAGGATGGAAAATGTGGGTGATAAAAATGGTATAGGAAAGACAACCCTCATGGGCATATTGTTTATTGGTTTACTGTCTATGTTTTGTGCTTGCACTCTTTTCCTTTTGGTTCAAGTTTCTGGAGATTTTTTTTATTTATTTTTTTTTAATGCCTTTATCTTCACACAAACTTACAACCTAGAAAGAACTACTGAAGGAAATCAAAATCCACTGGTCTGTTAGTTTCAAAATTCTTTTTAGGTATACCTGGTTTGTATATTGTAGCAAAAGAGGTCTGGTTTGAAATTCAGGACTAGATGGAATTTACTCAGCTCTGCAAGACCTGCTGAATTTACTTGACCTGGTAATGGAAGAATGATATTTTACAGCCAGGTTGTTTTCTTCTTTTCTTTGCTTGGGTTTGTTTTTTTTTTTTTTAATATTGAGGCATAGGAAGGAACCGTCTTTATTGTTGATAAGTCATCCAAGTCATCCTTGAAAAAAGACACTCAGCAGAGGTGTTTGCAGCTTCATGACATTTAAAATATGGTCACAGATTATGAACCAGACAGATTATTATAATAATATAAATTAAATTACTATCCAAAGAGTTCTCCCTATTTTGAAATATCATTCAAATTAGAAGTCAAAGAGGGAAAAAAAGTATTCATAGATTTTTTTTTATTATTATTTACACAGATGTTTCCCCTTTAACTTGAATTTGACTATCTCAGAAAACTTTTATAGACACAAAATGCAAGTGGTAGCTTTGCAAGTCCTCTTATTTCATTGAAGAGTATTTAAAACCACTAAGATGTCTAATACGATGGTACTGACATGCTAGTGACTGTCATAAAGTAAAACAAAGAAAAATGTGATGCAAATACTCATTTTGCATCTAAACACTACTCTTCTTTTTCTGGTCACCACAATGAAAGGTAACTCCTTGTAGGTGGTGCTATAACTCTGTGTGATTGCTCAGCACTAGGGATGCAGAACTAGGCCCTCATGTGCAAACTGTAGTACCTTTACCCAGGTGTGGTGTTAATGATAACTAGTTACCTGCTGGTATTGTAATTCTACTATTGTCTAGATCAATATTAGCTCAGGTTTGTCTACCTGCATTTTGATTATAATTTTTAATAAAGTATTGATGTACCTTGTCCATCTGGCAGAATACTACAGTGGGCATTCTATCTAGGGATATACCTATGAAGGGATAAGCACAAGTGTTTGCTTTTTCCAAAATCTGCAGGAAGAAATGGGCATCCCCTCCCCTCTCCATACACATACACTGCTGACCATCTTTATCTTGGCTTACTTGTATAAATGGAGGCAACACTCAAAACAAATTAAAAGCTGAATGTGTTTATTTGTGGAGATTAAGAATTGGAAGAAATACTGGAACACAGGATTTCCCATTTATTATTTCTTTTACGCGCTGTATTTACCCAGTTCTAGAATTAATTTTGGGCCTGTGTAAAGTGCATAGTGACCCTAGATTTCAGCAGCATAGAATCTACTTATTTTCCTTTATCATCACCAGTCCCAGTACAGCATGGCAAGAAATGGCAAAACAATTTAGAGTCCCCAGGAATGGCTTTTTTTTCTTTTTTGTTTATTTATTTTTAACATTGGTGTAACATAAACTGGGAAATAATAAATTAACTTCATTTGGAAAAGCAACCTCCCAGAAGATAAAAATTTCTGCACAACTTAGATTTTAAATATAACCTTTAAAGATGGATTTGGGGGATTAGCTACAACCTTAGTGATGTGATGAATTCCTGTGAAGCACCATTTTTTGGAATGACTGCAGGTTTTCCAATCTCCAAATGCTTTGTCCTCAAGTCAGAAGGCATAAATATCATCCATATGAATACATACATTAGCCTACTACCATGACTGAGAAAAAACGTTACCAATAAAAATGATGTTTTCAGGTAAATTGAAAATATAATTACAGCTGGAAAGGACCTCAGTAAGCCTTTTGCCCAACCTCATGCTCAAAGCAAGGCCAGGTATAGGGTCACCAGGCTGCTTACGTCTTTATCCTATGTTCGTATACTCATAAATTACCCCTTCCTCCGCAAAGGCTATGAGTCCTGAAGGCAAGCAGTCAAAAATACAGTTTTGAAATAAAAACCTGTAATTCTTTCAGTCCATAAACCACATTTCAACTAAAAGTATTTAAAATTAAAATGATTGCTTCCCTGAGATAGAGGGTCACTTTTACAGTTCCTAATCTTGCATGACCTAAGCACAGTGACCTTGATTTACATTGCGGTAATCTGGCATTTAAGTAGGCAGTGTTCATTCATTAAGCACTCATTTCAAATTCCTCTGTAATAAGCAATTAGCTTGCCAAAGTCTTATACAATGTCATATATTTAGGCCACTGACATACAAAATTCCCTTGTAGCCCAGGAAAAAAAAAAGTATGACAATGCACACATAAGTCTCTCAAAAGTTGGGCCTTTGCAGCAATATAATGCTTAACTCCTATAAGCCATACTAAGGAACACACAACACTCCCTTTGTACAGGGCTTTTATTGCCTTGTGACTGAGTAGTGAGCAGTACTGAACTGCAAGTAGTGAAGAAGAACCTCAAGAAAAACACAGAGATTTTTCTGTTCCCATGCCTTTGAGTGCTTTAATCCAGCTTCTGGGTCGTGGTTCTGGCTCACAATTTGAATAAAAGACACATTTCATAGGGACTTTTGCCAATTGAGATTTTTATGCATGCACATGAGCATGATCCCATCTTTCTCGCACATTATCAGCATGTATATTGTATCTGAACTGGCACAAAATCAACTGACCAATACAATCCAATTGGCAACAGCAAGCCTGTAAACTGTAACATGAGATGAGCTCAAGTGAGGTCAAAGTAGGAGCAAATTTCAAATTGCACCTTAAAATAGCATGACCTCAAATCAAACAAGAGTGATGATTCAGTTTACTGCATGTCATACACAAATTACAAGCTTTCCAGACATATGCTGCATATTACTTGTGCTGAGTCTTGAAGAATCTTTACTACAGAGACAAACAGAGATGCAGATTTCAGGGAGGAACTGAGGCACTGTCTCTTTTAATGTCTATTTATATTTCTATTATACTATCTCCCAGGACACAATAGCAGCTTTCAGCCCAGGTGTGGAATTCATACCGGCAAATGGACTCACATCACCAGGGAATGATGCATTCACCACTCCCATTTCTACTAAGAAACACAATGCTGCATGGCAATCTCCGAAGGAAACTTGCAATTGGAAAATCTATGAGAGATAGTTCAGTGTAAATTGTTCTGGTTAGCAGAAATCAGGACTTTTGAGGGCAAAACTAAAAATAGTTTGTCAACCTTTAAAACAGAAGTACATGCCCTATAAAAACTGTCATAACCCTAGGGACTAGTGTCTACAGAGTTCCCAAAAAAAAGTAGTTTTTTTTGGCAGAATGGAATCCCCAGACTATGATCCAATTTCTTTTACAATTAAAAAAAAAAAAAAGCAAACAAAAAAACAGCCCCCTAAAAACCCTGGTATCTCGCAACCTCTTTGATTTTGCAGATCAAAGCACAGACAAAACACCATTTCCATATTTTATTTCTGACTTCGTAGTCATGATAGAAAGGTGTCGTTTATGGCTCCAAAATCTTTCTTATTTCATGTGGTCCCCAGCCCACCTCAGGTGAAACTGGTTTGCAGTATAATTCTTCCTGGAAGTAGAAATTAAATAATTAGACTGGCAATTCCGTAATTTCTTTAAATTTCATTCATGAAAAAAAAGAGAGAAGAAAAAAAGGGAAAAAAAAAAAGAAGGCTCCAGAATGAAACAGAAACCATAGCTTTAGATATACCAGCTAGTACAAAAGTGACAGCTGCTTCCTGTTCTTGTATTTCACAACACAAATAGTTACACTTTTTCTCCTCTTCTAATTCCCACTGTGCATAACTCTAAGTTTTAGAAAACAGACTCCTCAGTAAATCCTGTATACACAAAAGCCTAAAGAAATTCTTCTCTAGCTAAGTGTGAAAGGTGACATTTTCAAATACTGGATGAGCCACTCACATGAAAGAGCTCTACAGAACAATCTAAAAGAAGAAATAAAGTAATCAGGGTCAGACTTTCTAGATTCCTTTTTTTTTGTCCTTTCCCACCATAACAAGTGTGCAATAGTTTCACCTCAGTTAACCTTGTCTTATTTTTGCTAGACTTGATCTGATCCAAAAAAACAGTGACTTTTTTCGTAGACAAGATAAATCCCCATGACCTAGCTGTGAGAAAACAAAGAGCAGAAGTATGGCAGGACTACAGTACTTCTAAAAGCACAATGAAATAGCAGTGTGTGCCTGGGGATGCTTGTGTAGCAGTTCAGTGTGCATAAGCCATCCATGCACGACCCTGGGCTTCAATTCAAGACAGTTATTAGACGGAGCTGTACCTCCTCCCAGGTGCTCTTCTACAGCCATCCTCCCTCCTACCACAGCTGGGCTGCCATAGCAATTGTCTAATCCCTTCTGTTGTAGAGGCTTAAGACATTTTACCCTGCTGATAATCCCACCATATCTCTAGCCTTTCTTCATCCTCTTTTCAGGCATGCCACCTACTCTATGCATCCTGACACTCACTGCTACTGTTGTCCTTTTTTATACAAAAACGACCTAGTCCTGAAGAGGCAAAACTGAAACCTCACATAAAAACTTTTTATTTATTTTGTTTTAGTTTTTTCCATATTCTGACAGAAAACACATAAAAATGACTGACTGTGCTTTTGCTAAACATGTACAGTTATACAATGCATAGCTTACCTTTGGTCTTCCAACAATAGCCATAGTCCTGACAAGCAGGCCTTAAATAACTTGATATTACAGAATCACAGAATCACAGAATGGTTTGGATTGAAAGTGACCTTAAGGATCATCCAGTTCCAAGCCCTCAGCAATGAGCAGGGACACCTTCCACTGAACCAAATTGTCCCAACCTGTCCTTGAACACTTCCAGGGGTGGGGCAGCCGCAACCTCTCCGGACAACCTCCTTCAGTATCCCACCACCCTCACAGTGAAGGAGTTTTTTCCTCACGTCAAATGCAAATCTCCGCCTTCAGTTTAAAGCCACTCCCCCTTGTCCTGTCACTACATGCCCTCATAAAGTTTCTCCCTCCAGATTTCTTGTAGGCCCCTTTAGGTATTGAGAGGCTGATACAAGGTGTTCCCAGAGCCTTCTTCTCCAGGCTGAACAACCCCAGCTCTCTACCTGTCTTGATAGGAGAGGTGTTCCAGCCCTCTGATCATCTTTGTGGCCTCCTCTGCACTTGCTCCAGCAAGATAATGTCCCTCTTGTGTTGGGCGCCCCAGAGCTGAATGGCCTCAGAGCTGCAGGTGGGGTTTCACATGGGAGCAGAGTAGAGGTGGGAATCACTTCCCTTGACCTGATGGACACCCTTCTTTTGATGCAGCCCAAGACAGGGTTGGCAAGGGCACGTTGCTGGCTCATGTTGAGCTTCTCACTAAACACCACCCCTGAGTCCTTCTCCTTGGTAATTCGTGAGTAAATTTCACTGGTGTTCCACTTCTATTGTTCAAAAGCAGAGGATTAAAACCCCCAAAACTAATTATTTCTGGGTTTATATGGCGCATGCTTACAAGTATAAAAGTAGAAAGTACTAAAATAATCTAGGCAAATTTACAGGAAGCTGCTCTTCAGAATGATTTCTTCTCTTGAAAGAAGTTTATTGTGACTGCAGTATCAGGAAGTGCAAAATATCATTGTGCCACTTCTGAATTATGTGGTAAGCCTTTTGCTGCAATGAGGAAATGACTGGGATAGGCCAACAGTCTATTTCAGAGGAAAAACACCTTATTATTGAATAGCGGTAATTTACAGTGCTACTACCCAGGTAATAATAAAATTTACTGTCCGACAGTAAACAAGTAAGCAAATGGCTTGTGTTCACACTCTTTCCCTTCTGAAAAACACACAAACCAGAAAAATTCCAGTTCTAGCAGTATGACTAATGGACCTCAGTTCTGATCCTGAAATAATGAACTGTATGTCAACCTAACTGTGCAATGAACACTTAGAGGAAACTGCAAAGGCTCAGAAATATCCGTAGTTTTTTCTAGTATTCAGAAAATTTCCATGTTTTAAACCATGCAAATGTCAAATTCTCCAGGCTAACAGCAAACCCTCCACAAACACACACAGATAAGGAAATTACTAACATTTATTTAACATGTTGAAAATGTGCTAAGCTTAACAAATTGATCTTTAAATTTATAAATTTCCAATCTCTAAATTCTGGCAGATAAAAATGCTAGTGAATAAAGTAACTAAATAAACCCCACTGCTTCATTAAAGTTCTGATTTTGAAAGTTAAAATTTACAAATATTCATTAAAATATATATATATATATACCTGATGAAACACTCACTGGATTTCCTACCTGTGTAGAAGTAATTTGTAATGCAGTAACTTGTGTTATTTTTTTTAGTTTTATCAAAGCTCCCCAGTTATCAGGAACATTAGGGTTCTGTCCACTGCTTTCTTTTTTGAAATAGAACTGTGTTTAACTATGACATGACTCTTTAATAGCATGCACATTCCTCCATAAACCTGGTAAAAAATACAATCAGAAAAGTGTATGCCCCAAACATTTGATGGGCACTGAATGAGTCACTGTGTTATCCTAATGACAGTATGAACCAATTAATTTCAAAACTATATAATAAAGTACATAATCAGTACTTTTGATAGGGAAATGCCACTGAATATTAAAAATAAAACTAGCTTAGATATTTTGGGGCAACACAAGAAACCCCCTGTTAATTGCCTGGTAATCTTAATTAGAGTAGCCATTTCTAACTCACACCAAACAGCCACTGTAAGATTGAACTGTGGCCCAAAATAGAGTATTTCCTTTGTTCCATTGTGTACCATCTATTAAGTTATTGAATTTAAAATGGCACAGGGTTGAGAATTCCGGTTTACATACCATTTGTTTGCTTCTAGGTACCTGAAAGTATTTAGCAACCCATGAATAAGTGTCAAGAGCAGTAAAATAATACTGTCTAAATTTTCTAATGAATGCATTTGTCTTTTGGAACTCCTCCATTTCACTTCCTGATAGAAAGACCTTTCTCACCTCCAATAGCCCAGAGAGATATGTATAAACTCTTCATGGTATTTGGTCTGACCTAATGATTTTGAGTTTTCTCTTTTTCAGAAGTTAACTGTGTTATTTACCAAGCTCTGGTGAAACTTGGCTCCTGACTCTATAGTACCTGGCTGATATATATCACCTATACATTTTGAGCGCATTCCAAAACTTTGGTAAATCCTCCTAAATTCTTTAGGGGTTTTTTTGTTGTTGTTTTTTTTTTTTTATTTTATTTTTTTTAAATAGCCACTGATAAATATTTATAATGAAGGCAATTTTTATTCAAAAATATATTGGAATTCCATATCATTTTAGCATAACAAAGAGAGTAACTTAATAAATGCTCCATTTTACAAGAAATTAAGGATGGACAATAAATAAAATTGCTCATGGAATCCTATACTGTCTCAAGAAGCTGTCTGCAAGTGTCTGCTGAGTTATTTACAAATACTGTGTAGTATTTACCTTCTCTACTAGATAGTTGGTGTTTTAGATGGAGCTTTATTTTTTGAAACCCCTATTAAAACCAAAGTTAAGAAACCTTCAAACTTGAACATCTATTAAATCACTTCAGTAATTTACTCTTTTGGAATCTCTCTCCATAAAAATGTTCAATTTTTTATAAACTGTATTCTTTATTAAAGAATTAATATTGCATATATATTATTTCTTGAGAAAATTTCAGAGAAAGATTGCTTTTCAAAATTCAAGGAATTGTCACCTATAATTTTCTTGAATATCAAGATCAAGGCATTTTTTGAAATAATGTATTCTGTGCAACTGACAGGGACTTTTAGATAATGCAGTTCTGAAACATGCAACAATAATAAACCCAATGAATAATAGTTTAGTGGCACGTTTATTTTGGGATCCAGTAACAGTACTATCTTATTTAAACTTGATATTTCCTAATTTTTCCAAAATGCTTTCATGCCTCTTTTTTATACTGTCAATGTTGTACATGTAAAGAAAGTGAACTACCTGAAACATCCACTTGTCTGAATCATCAAAATATTAAGTTAGCAATCCTCTTCTATTAAACCATTTTGAGTTTTACTTTAAGATTCCTGCTTTATTTGAAGAAAATTGCCAGCATTCTATTCATATCAGATTCAAAGAGCACTAATTTGCTATTCAGATTCATACTAGTGCCTTTAATATAACATTCAGCAAGACCACAAGCTAATAAATATTAAACAAATAAATTACTCTGATTTGCAGCATATCTCCTTAAAGCAAATAGATGATTTATAAGGGGAAGGACCTCAAAACTAATCTTATGATAAGTATCTAAAAACTGGAATGCTTCATATGGTCAGCATCTCAAGCTTCTAAGCCTCTTAAAATTACAAAATCCAGAATGGTTTTATCCCCAGGACCCTCATGGATGTGAGTCCATAACTGCAATTTTCATGAAATAGTTTACTGAACACAGCTTGATTTCATACATCCAATTCTTACTTTTTTAAATTTAAAAGTTGGTTTTTTTGTTGTTTTGGGGTTTTTTTTACCACAAAGTTCTAAATTGGTGCTTGTTTTAGAGTTACGGCTATAAAGTGCATGACATTTTTCAAAGAACAACTTGCATGTTTACATTTTTGCTTCCTCAACTGAACGACAGTTAAGATTTCAGGTACAAAATAAACTGCATGTGAAAAGTCTTTAACTACTTTAATGAAGGAGCAAAACCAAAGTGCTATTTGCTTTTCCCTACTGCAAACTGCAAATGTGTTTGGGAAAATGTTTGTACCAGACATTAGCAAGGATGATTTAAATAAAAAGCAGAAGAGGAAATGAGCATTTCTAATTGCAAAATGTAGTCAGGTGTAGTGATTGACAAGGCTATTGTAAATTTTGACATGAAATCCACTCACTTGCTGCCTCATCGACTGTCTGGGTACCTTTTGATGTGTACAAGTATACTGCAAAGTATACATAGCACAGGAGTATAAAGAGTTATAAAGAATGAGTAGTGAATAACACACACAAAAAAGATAGCAAAGAATAACAATGCGCTATACTAAACATGCATTTGCCCTTGTAAGTAACATCTTTGTAAGACACACAAGCAGAACTCAGTGATGCAAGGAAGGGGTAACTTCTCCAACTGCCTGAAACAGCTTCTTCCCATTGATTAATCACCACCTGCCAGCTCCCTGTTTTTCCCTTTAAATATTTCTATGTTAATGATTTTTTTCCCCATCTTTAAGCCTTAACCTGCTATGTATGCCCCTCTCAACAAACTAACCTCAGTGCACAGTTTTACCATTCTTTTCCTGAGGAGTTTATCTCTACACTTTATCCTTGGTCTGAGCCAAGGTTACGCAGCTGCAACATATGAGACCTTGGCCTGGGATCACAGACAGCACAATCTTGTGGATAGGGAAGGTTATGCTGCCACATACGATGCTACAGGCATCTCTCTAATCTGCCCCTCAGACTGCTACCTTCTCTCTTTCTGTTACTGCTGTGCTACCCTAGAGCTGAAGTAGATTTTAAAGGCACAGAAACAATATCCACTGAAAGACTAAGCAATGGGCTGACAAAGGATGGAAGTACTTGTGTATAATTATTACCAGGATTATACTCGGACTTTCATGCAACACCATTTGGGTTTCATAAAGTATGTCCAGATTAAAACAAACAAATAAACAAATCGCCCCTTCCCTCCCCCCCAAGCAAAAATCCCACCAATGCTGAAACATACATAATATCCTGTATGATTTAATAGAATATTTAAAACATATACCTATCATACGTATGAAGTATCATATACTTCAAAACTGCATATAGCTCAGTAACTGCTACTCTTTAAACCACTTTCCTTCTTGACTGCAGTGAGGATGTCCTAATTTTTTTTTGTCTTTTCTGTTAGAAGGAAGGAAGAGAAACTCTATACTATTAGCTGTATTCACACACTTTCACCCCAAACACCAAAATTCTTGATTGAATGTTTCCCTCTAAGTTTGAGACTGTTTGCTAAATTCAATGAAATTTTGAAAGGGAGAAATGATCTTAAAGATATATTTCCTATGAGGTTTCTAAGAACAGGCACACAGTGGAGATGGAACTCTGGTTAAGAGTACAACCTTAATTTTCTTATTAGGTATCAGATAATACCTATCCCCAGAGATGTCCAAAATCCGACCACTTGTGAAACTTTTTCTGCACACTCCTCCCTGTTCATTAGTTCATCAGTACCACGCATCTTTAATGTTTCAGTACTTCCCACAGCCTGCAATCCACTATCCCAGGAAATTAAAATTACCTTACTAATGGTATACCTACTATGAGATCATGAAAAAAGTAATGCAGAGCAATCCATCCTGCTCCCACACAGAGCAGGAAATAAATGTGCTTATGTCTAGATCTGCAAGTAATACATAAAAAAAGGAACCCCTTAAGATAAGGCTATACTATAAGCCACAACTGATTTTTCCAGCAGGGCCCACTCTCCCCATTCTGCCACAGGTCAAAGACCAACTGGATTTCTATGGAACTTTTCTTTTGATAAAAATGGAATAAAATTTATTGTTATTTGCTTATTTTTTTTACTGTAAGATTTTGCAATGTTCAATCACCGCAATATCTAGAATGGGAATACCATTTCAACCTATTATATTTTTTCTAAAATGTGTTCTGAGGGGCATAATGAAAGTGTAAATTACTTTCTTAATAAATATACTTTTGAACTTTTGTGAAACCCTGAATTTTGCCTAATCTAAGCCAAAACTAAAATGACCTCCTGAAGTTAAATGGAACACTTCCCATTCAAGTCAGTGGAGGACGTGATTTCAAGTCTTTTCTTATCCAAACACAAGAGGTATCTTTTGAATAGGGAACAATTTGCTGAACGACAATATTTTCCTAATTTCTTTATGGTGGTTCGAAGTTGACCTCTCATAGAACTGATACACTTGCAATATCTGCAGACATATTGCTTTCAGTGGTAGGCCTAGGTACAGAAAAGTTCATTATTTCTAAAAATTTTATGATGATCTATCCTTTCATGTAGCTTGAGCCACAGAATTTCTGTCTGGAGTTTTAGAACTGAGCTCTGTAAACTCTGAGATACAGGGTGACAGGATGCTCAACCCAGTAATGAAAATCACCAAAGATAAGGACAGAAGAAATATTCCTGAGGATACTTTACTAGCTTAAATTGCAGCAACTGTGACCTTAAAGCACCTAAGTGTTGAACAGAGAATGAGACTTAGCTTTGAGCACCTACATTCTGTGGATCTTTTTGTAGATCTGGGTCAACATAATTAAGAATTCTAACTGATCCCACACAGCAGCTCCAATGAATTTTAACTTTCATCTTCAGCTCTCTAACCATGTACAAAGTGATGGACCCAAGGGAAAGATAAATTCCTGTATTTCAGACAAGACTGACCTCCACCTGTCAAGATTTGGGAGGAAATTTTGTCTGGAAATGTTATGTCTTAATCGTCTCTTGCAAGGTTTCTTGAGATTTACTATGAAGCACCAGCCAGCACAAATTAGTAGTTTGACACAGAAAAGCATTGCCTGTGCTTATGTCTGAGCTTTTTTAGTTACTAGTCTTAAAACCTAGCACCTAACTTTCAGCTGCCTAAATCTCAATTGTAAGAAATAAAAAAGTTAGGTTTAAAATATTTCTAAGAATCACAGACTGGCATGAAGTAAACTGCTTTTCTATTATTAATTTCTAAATGAGTTCTAGAAGAGCTCTTTTTTTATTATGTAGGAAAATAACTAAGATTGGGGAAAATGAGGACATATGGCTTTGCAAAGTTCAGCTCAAAGGCTGGAATATTACAGCAGCTTTGACACT
>WYDI02025847.1:0-15372 GCA_009867235.2 Psittacus erithacus | reverse complement strand
CCAAAATCAAAAACACAGCACTGCACCAGCTACTAAGAAGGAGAAAAATGACTGCTACTGCTGAACCCAGGACAAGCGCCAGTACATCCACAATTGCTGCTCATGTGAAAGTGAAGTTATGAGCAGAATTAAGAGAAAAACATTTACTATGCAGCTTGTGCAATACACTGTGTTAAACTGACATACAGTATTTCTATGAGCAAAATTTGCAGTGGAGTGACTTACACCATCTACTACTATTCAATTACTTGAATTTTACTACTATCTATTAAGGAGGTAAGAAACAAACATACTGAGAGAGATTTCATAAATTAAGCTAGAAACATCTCCCAAAGTTTACAGATGAAGTTCATGAAGTTCACAGATGTTGCAGATGTTGGGGGAAATGAGATAGAGTTGTGTAAAAGTGGGTCTATGACAGATCATTCAACTAGCCTGCTTAAAAATCACAATAGTCAATATATGAGTTGCCCTAATTTGTTTTAGTTTTAATTAGGAAATCCTTTCAACTAAACACCACCAAACAGGCAATATAATTTCATTTATATTTCCCCTGAGAACAGTTTCAAAGACCTGTTTATTGCTAAAGAATAATTTGGTGACAAAAGATCAAAATATACAATACAATTAAAAATACAGACTTCTTTTACATTGTGATTAGGTAAAACACAAATACATACCATCTCAAAAGTCATCACCCTGCCCCCCTCCCAAAAAAAAACCCAAGCCTGCAATGTTTTTTGCATTCATTTATATACCTGACTGCATCTGCTGTTATTTCTCACCTCCTTCTCCCAAGAAACATCTGCTCTCTGATGTTCAGAATTATAATCTGAAAGTATGAATACTCAGTATCAAGGGATGTGATGTCAAAAAGCTGCAAGCATTAGAAGATTTTTTTTTTGTCCTGCTATCAAAACTAAAATCTCATCAGTAAATATATCATTTGGATTTTAGCAATCCAGTCCTGGTGGATCTTTGTCTGCAGATGTGAAACTACTGGCTAAATCCTTGTCTTGCTGAATTCATTAAGGTCTTTGAGGTTGATTGCAGTGGAAAAAAAGAGGCCATAGTCAGTTTACTGCAGTTGTAGTAGCAGTCTTTGCATACACAGAGTGAGGAAGATACAGCCTACATTCAAAATTGCCACATTCCCCACTATTCACCACAGCTGATTCAAATCTTTACATTTTTCAGGCAAATGAACACAGTATTATGCATTTTAATATTTTTTTTGATCAATCCTCAGAAATAAGATGTGTAATTCCAGGCAGGAACAAGGTTTCTTTTGTACCGTAACTTTAAGACCTACATGGCCCTGCTGTGAGCTGAATCATCTGTGTGCCCAATACTAGTGTTCAGTCCCTTCCTGCAGCAGCAAAGTAACCCTGAGAACAATACACAACTGCAGCTCTGCATTATTCCAGTAACTAAGCCTCATCCTTCCCCTGAATAAATAAATAATGAACTTCAAAAAACTTTAATATGAACACAACCTTAAGGGACATTTCTTCATATACATTTAACTTTACTGCAAGACCAAACATGGACAACACTAGAAAGCCAGTCCCAGAGTTATTTGACTAACAAATTATTTAACATGAAGGCATATTTGCTTCAGGCAGAGTCTCATTTATGAGAGTTCCATTGTAACCCAGTTCTGTGCCCTCAGGTGCAATACTTTAAACTTTCCAAAGTGCAAAATTTGAATCTAAAATTGTTATTCTGCAATTAAAACAATTCTAAAATAGCCATCACACCATATGTGCATGAGGAAGCAACAAAAGTTTACAAGGGCAACCTAAGATTTTTCAACTTTTTAGCATCTGAGACCTAACTTTACAAACCTGTAAGGCCACAAGACAGTTTTTCAACCTTGATACTAAGAAAAATCTTTTATCTTATAATACGTACTTAGGGTTGCAAAATACCCATATTCAAGCTATCTTCTAAGTTGTATCTTCTACAACACCAATTAGAGACCAGACTCTATGTTCTTTGAATGCTAATGTATTCTGCAGATAAATGCTGGGAAAAGTGAACAGATCTCATTGCTCCAAGTATCAGATTAATTTTGAGATGAGCACATTGGAGCAAAACAACCCAAAAGAAACTGGAACACTTCATGTTGACAAGTGACAGACATTGATCCAATACACCGGCTCCGAGACTGGCAATTAAAAGGGCAGACAGCCTATCTAGCTGCTATCCTTCAGAAGACAGAAGCCTAATTTCACAAGTTTGGTTTTCAGAACTGCAGCTTCTTACAACCATTCAAAACCTTCTTCAGTGACAGAAAAGGAGATGCTTTGAGCTTGGCAAGAGGCAACAATAATGACAAACAGTGACTCCTGTTCTGCAGGCTCCTGTGGGGACATATGGTTACACAGGGCGCGGCTTTACTCTGCTGAATTCCCTTTCACAGATGACAGTTTGGGGAATGGCAAGGGAGCTGCTACTCACGCTCTCGCACAGATGGATGAGAAAAGGACACAGTGAACATCCCATACAGCAATCTGAATTAGGAGTTAAACAGAGCCAAGAACTGGGTTTATGGTGTTTACTTCTTTCCAGTAAGGGAAAATAAGCTGAATTTTAATTCTCAGGCTGAAAATAGCTGAGTGAAATTGAACATTCACTAGGAGTGCTACCAGATCGCTGCCAGGGCTCAATCGCTCCTCAGCCACACTCTCGTTTCCCCTGCTGGAGTAAACAGCACAGCCACACAGAGATCCAGGTTAGGGAAATGATTCGGCAGAAAAACAACTCATCAGCCAAACATTATCAGTTATTCACCTCCCTGATTTGGCTTAGTGCACAATGCACAAATCCATTACCAACATGAGCAGAAAGAAGCATAAGAAAGCAGAAGGGAGAATGGGGTATGGCTGCTGAAGCTGGGACTTCCATCAGGAGTTACTTTTCCTGCCGGATTTAAATTGCACCCCTATTAGCCCTGCTTGCTTCTGAGCCAGGGGAACTTACCATGTCTTAACCCATCACACTGGAAGGCCCTACGCTGACCTACCACACACCAAGGCAAAGCCCACATACATGCAACAGAGCATATCCTTTTGGGAGTGGAGAGGAGGCTTTCCGGCAGGATGCTGCAGTAACCTCCACCATTCAGATAAAAAGGAAAGGAGACCACTCCTCTTGCAGGGTCATGTTAAATGAACAGGGCAGGACTGTTTTACAAAGGGCAAAAATAAAATAGAAAGACATAACTACAACATTGAGTTTAAATTATATGTAAGGTCAGAACACAAAAAAAGCATGCTATACTCTAATCATTTCGTACACCCCGCAAGCTCATACAGATCTGGTAATCCTGTCTGGAATTACCATATTTCAGCAATATTTCTTGCAGATGGGGGTTTCTCATGATGACCCTGGTCCAAATTCCTGACTGGATGTTTGCTCTCACCTTTGCTTTTGGACTTCACAGAGTTATATTCAAACCTAAATATCCCACAACAGTAAGAAACAAACATCTTGGACAAAAACTGAGTTTAGGTGATCTTTCTCTCCTATATCTACTTAATATCAAGAATACTTAATTATTTGTAAAATGCTTTGGGATGCCATACGTGTGTGCATATATATCGCTGCATAAATATACAGCAGATTTTAAGTTTTAAAAATTGCAATCTGATCATCCTACAGATACGAAAGGTAAAGCAATTTCTTAATTCCCCTCTCCAACATAATTTTTATGATTTCTGCAAGTATCTCCTGCTTTGCAGGCTCTATTCTTGACATGGTTGCTGGCAGACCTTATGCAGACCAGTCTGGTATTACAATACTGGTATTTACACTAGTGCAAACAAATAGCAAAACAGGACCCAGCAGTTGCTTTCTCTTAGTACCTATGCAAATGAAAGATAAGAACTTAGCCCTCTTAGGCTCCCTGTTCAACCACACAGCCAAGGCTCCGTCTTTTCAAGGTAAAACTGCCTTCAGCTGGCACAAATCCCAGTGTCTTACTCTGGCTTTATGGGGCTTTTCACTGCTACAGCTGTCAAATTAGTGACAGTTCAGTATGGCTTGTTGATCTGCACTCTCAAAAAAGTATGAACAAGGCTGAGACCATCTGATCCCATTTTACTCCTTATACTGTTCTGAACTGTCATATGAGATGTGTTGCTTTCTAACACTTCAGGGTAGAGAGAACTCCACAGTGGGTCTGAAAGGTTCAAGATAAGTTCATTAAGCCAATTTGTTAATCATCTCCATGAATTGTGTTCTCATTTCTTATGAGGCTTTGTGTAATAGATTTTATAAAACCTCAATGAAAATCTAATTAGAGCCAAAGGTCTTTGAAAAAATTCTTTTTTTTTTTCCTTCCTTTTTTTCCCTTTTAATTACAAATTCTGGGAAGGGATAAAAAGGGACAGTGAAGGAAGGGACATTAACAAAGAACACTTCAGAATAAGCTTCAATTTGTCAGCATTTTTCTTTCATATTCATATGCATCCACAGCAGACAACTTAATAAATTTCTTGATGCTTCCACGTACTGATACTCCACTGCGGGAACTGTTTTAATGGGAGCTACTCAGATAATAGCCACAGCACTAGACCCACACAGCTCTCAGGCAAATAGGTCAATCTCCCACCTGTACGTGGGAAGACCTGTATGTCTTTAATCCCTTAGCTCAATGTAGCTTGCTTTGATCAATTACCTCAGTCTTTCCCGAATCTTCATAATTATATACATACACTTGTAGTTAAAGAAAGCAGTACCAACTGAGCTCAGCTACCTATAGCTTTTAAATGTTTGTTTACTTAAATAATTTTTGGTATCCTCAATGCACATATAAATTCAATGTTTTTTTGCCTTTCAATTACGTTAGAACACAGAAGAAAATCAGTGAAAACTCAAGGACAGATAAGGATGTTGCTATGCAAAGATGTATTTCTAGGGTGCCACTACTTAGCTTGAGCTGTTCCTGTGCTCCTGATAGAACAGTGGAGGATCAGCCCCATTGCAAAGCCATCTTAGTCATCCCCCGCTTCCTCCAATCATAAATTCTGCACCTAGCTTTACAGGGGATATCTAAGCATGCAAACACATACTGTAGCTCTCAAACTCACTGATGTAGGATACACACTATGTAAGTAATGAAATCATTTTTAGGGAGTCAATAAGCTACTTTTTAGGTCACTGTTCTTATGAGTATATACAGCCCAAAGAGAGTATTGCAATATGGAAGGTACAGTTACATATTTCCTTCCCCACCCCCAGTTATTCCTCCCACAGCCTATTTGAACAGGTGATTATCAGTACTGAAAAAAGAGAAAGCTGCTGAGTGTACCTACTAATTGTATCTACAAACTCCCAAGAGATGCCCTCACCTTGCCCCACCACCAATTTATTAAAAAGGAAAAAAGAAAAATTACTTTGCAATGAACTCCATTTTACTTCTTCAAGACACACACTCTATGTCTTTAAGATACTGACTTCTCAAGATACCAGTATTTCGCAATTACTTAAATATCATCAGCACAGAACATGATTCACCAATACACATATGTATGCTATGAAATACAATTGCTGCAAGTATTCATGGGTTTCATGTAAAGACGGAGGGGAATAAATACTGCATGAGATCTTACTCTAAAATAGAAGCATAAAGGAATTCATATTTAACTATGACCTTTTTCACTTATTACCTTTGTTTCTAAACATGCAAATATAAAGAGTCTTTAAAAACACAAATTGGTTTAGGGTTTGGGGGACTTTTTTTCTTCTGCCCAGAAATATACTTGTGTGATACAGAAATTTTTCCCTTGTTGCCTGTGGAAGATTTTTCCCACTGCCCTGCAAAAGATGGGTTTTTCAGCAAGTTTTAATGATGAAGAAACTAAGCTTGACTACTAAGTCGACTGTTCAAAATATCAAAATCTGCATTAATCATGCAAGTACAACAACCATACTATTGCTTATTGTTAAGGATGAGAAAACATTAGGAAAAGAGAACTGCAAGTCATTACACCTCACCTTAACAGTATGCAAGATGTCAAAGACCTTGAGGGACTGAAATAATTAAATCAATTTGCGCTATGATTCAAAGAAACAAATGACAAATAGTTTCAGCTGAAAAGAATAAACAAATATATCAACAGGGAACCAAATCCTGAGGTCTTTGCTCAATGTTAATCTGGCAACTCCCACAGAGATCAACTGAATTTGCTTGAAGATGCGACAAGTTTAAATTGAACAAGGCCATTAGGATTTTCCCCATGAACAGATATTATACAGGAGCATCACAGAGACAGAGCTGTACGTCAGACTGGATAATACACTGAATACAGCTTAACAATAAAACTGTCACATAAAAAGTGAATGCTATTTAGGTCACAGCACTAACTATGTAAAATAAGCATTATTATCCAAATCCCAATAGATCTCAGACAGAGCGCGTGTGTTTTGGAGCAGCAAGCTTAGGAGATGGACAGATCAGAGGGAGTTCAGAGAAAAGCATCAAAGATGATAAAAGGTTTGGAAAACAAAAGCTGTACTCAGGGAAAACACCACATGTTAAGAAAACTTAAGAAAGACACTAAAGGAAAAAGTAAGGAAGTCACTACAACAAAGTTGTCAAGGTTCAATTTGATAAAATGATTCCCTAAACCATTTATAGCACAAAAACTCACTTGTGCCATGCAGCAAAATATGTAATACCAATAATATTCATCTACTGACCAAACTTTTGCAATGCATTGTTAAACTTGTAAATTAAGACTACTGCTTGGTGTTAATCTCCCCTATCCCATCCAAGCCACCAAATATAAAGACGTTTGTTGGAAATAATGCTACAGAATACTAAGGGTAGTAGACTAAACTCTACTAAACTAACTTCACTTCCCTTTCTGCCATGATACCCAGGTTTTTAAGATTCATAAGATCTCAGGTGCTTAAAACCTCCTTTAAGCATGTTTTTGAAAGTCCAGAATGAACAGACCCATTATGGTAGAGTATTATTTGAATGCTGGAAAAACAGCCTCATATTTACATTCAGCAAGTCCAACCTGCTTAACTTTTTAAATAGGAAGGAGTTACTGGGTGTGCTTCAGTGTCATCACTGTGCAATACAGCCCTGCTAACTCAGCTTAGCTCAGCTCGACTCCCACAGGAACTGCACAGCCATGCCAGCACAGTGCAGCGCCCCAGCTAATTACACACAGAAAAGGAGCAGGAAGGGACAGAAGACAGACTAATTAGATCAGGCAAAGCATCCCACTGACATGTCAATACTGTTTCCTGGACTTTCACGAATCACTCTGCAGAGAGATGTGCTGCACAGTAGAACAGCAGAAAGGTTCCTTTTTCAGGGGTAGAATGATGTGCAGTAAGAAAGCTTTCTAATGAGGTAAAAGAACGCAAACAGCATATTCAATCCAAACAGAAATAAAACTGGATTAAGGCACAGATTTTAAGAGTAAGGGCAAGCAACCAGTGCAGCAAATTACCAAAGGAGATGATCAGAAGATTTTCTTTTTTCTCTTTTCAGGTTGAGACACAAACTCACATCCAAATGTCCAGCTCGGCTCAACACAGCAATAACTTAGGGACTAAGTAATTTAAAAGGTCATAATAGATTTTCTGCACTCTTCTGGCCTCAATACTTACTAACCTAAATTAAAAATATATTTGATGCAGTACTGCAGGTCTGGAAAATGTACAGTCTTTCTTACATCAACTACAATCATGGGTGAAGTGACATACTGCTTTTTAAATGCCCTTTCAAGGGACTACAAGAATACCAACTTTGTGTGGGAGGAAAATTGAGAACATTGCAATATGCATGATAGGAATAAACAGCAGCTGTCTACACATACACAAAAGCCCACCACCGAATTATAGCACAGGATACCAGGCTGCCCCTCCCTTGCTTTAATTTACTTTCTACGTGTGGTAGCATGAAATGAGGAGGTACTGGAGGACACAAAGTTGGCAGTGCACAAGGAAAACACTTATTTCCCTAGGTGTGGATGAAAAATTGTAGTATTTATACAGAAGTGACAACACAGAAAGCACTGCAATAATAAAAAACTATTTCAGGATATGTGCAACCCAAACAGAATTGCACTACAGACGTACTTTGCTACTTCATTGGAACTTAAGTGGCTGAAGTTTGTTACACCTTTCCTCAGCATTACAGAAAGTACTCTCTGTTTATCTTGTGTAGACTTATATTGGCACCCTCAGTGGGATTTTAATTAGCCATGCTAAATCAATCTGCTTGTCAGGTAGCTTTTCAGTCACCGAGCTGAGCAAGTGAAAGGCACAGGAAAGTGAACACCTATCTCCCGCATGCACACTAAAAACATTGGAAATCTGCTTTTCTGCTTTGGAAAACCAGGGCTGCTACAGGAAGGGCACCAGCCATAATAGAGAGTCCCAAAGCCTGTGCCCTCTCTTTATTACACAAGGTAGGAAAATGCAGTTCTGCCCAGGTTCCTGACTTGCTTCAAGCAGATGGGTTATGAAAAGAGCAGAACAAACGGGGTTTTTTTCTTAGCAGTGTTTTCTTTAACCCACATTCATAACTGTAAAAGTTGGGAAAGAGCATTCAGCACTCCCAAAGGCTGGAACACTTCTCCCATTTAATCACTCATGTTATTCTGCATTTCAATTTCTAGGTTCAATATGCAGAAGAAATATATTCTCATTCTGATTTGTCTTTTGGAGTAGTTTTGGGAAAAGGTCCAAGTATTTTTGTGGCAGCAGTTTGTATCCACAAAGGTACAATTCAGAGGATCTATGTCTTGATTTGTACCTACCATGTGGTAAGCACAAAAAACCATAGCTTATGTTCCCAAGTGACTGAGTGACAGAAAAAGTACAAGTCTTAAATTGGAAACTATAAGGGGAAAATCTGTGTTGAAAAACTTCCCATAATCCTGTACATATAATACTCAAGATCAGGAGTAATTAAAGATACTTCAACTAAGACATGATATTTCAATACATTTTTTTTCAATATCAAACTTTCGTGGAAATTTCTCTTCACAAATTGCATACACTTTGTAGTATTAAGTATACCTTAAGAAAAAGCTTAGAAATAAGCCCACTGTAAACAAAAACAAAACAAACAAAAAAAAATTAACAAAACAAAACACACACACAAAAACCCAAACAGCAAAAAAACCACCTAACTAAAACACTGAATTAATCACAAAAAAACTTTTCAGAAACTCAGTGAAGTGTTTGCTGTACTTTGGGAACCACAATCTCCATAGGTCAGATGGGATACTGAAACAATTTGAAATGTTACTTCTCAGACTTGCTGCATCATCAAGCTCCAAAGCCAGTTGTTTAAAACAGAGGAAAACACAAAAATGAGCAATCCAGTAAAAAAAGGCATATCTCAATCTAAACAACACTGTGTAACACTGCTCAAACTGTTATCAGTATTGCATTGAAGCAATGAAGATGTATTAAAACACTGCAAAGGGGGAACAGCAGAAAACTAGATGGACCACAATGGTAAAGGGCAGCTACGTTTAGACATATAGCTGGTGCTGAATTTTTAAAGCCTAATTTTCAAGTTGCACTGAGCTAGAGCTTTACAGATACAGCTCTTGCATATGATGGCTGCTCTCTACAGCCATGCAAAAAGCAAGTCACCCCTTCACCTGAGGAATCAATGAGATCCAGGAGTTCACAGTATTATTATATTTTCAGTTTCAAAGTGAAAGTACACGATCTCATACCCTTAAGATTTCAAAGAGCCATTACATTAAATCATAACCAGAAGCAAGCAGACAAAATATAAATAATAAGGCATTTTAACACAATTTTGGAGGAGGGCAAAAGAGCCTTGGAATTTGCTGTTTTCAGTTGTTCAACCTGTCACTCAAAACTCTGAAAAGTAATGCAAAACTTACATGAGGATAGTACTGTAAGTATAGCAACTAAAGTCTACTAAAGAAAACCTGGCAGGAATGAAGTAAAAGAGCACCTTTTAACTGTAAAATGCTGGAGAAAGATATAAACCGTTTCCACAAGTCTGTGTCCCTGGTTAGAAGCAGTACTGGTGACTAACACACTAGAACTCTTTGTGGTATTCACTGTTACTTGACGGGTTTGGCAAATTTTGCTGCAGTAAGATCCTCTTAGCCCCATAACAAAATCAAGACATAATTTTATTTAATTTATCATTTATTTCTTAATTTTCAGGCCAGCTGTTGCAGTTTCATAGCAGATAATTCCTTATTCTTATTGTGTTGCTGTTCAAGCATTCCAGCAAAGGCTGCTCATGCTTTAACAGAGTTAAGATCTGTTTTACCAACAGAGAATATGCAGATAAAAGGGAGAAGCCTGCCTAATATTCCTGTGCCACTTTGATCCAGCTACAGAATGGACAAATATGTCTCTGCAGACTCCCCTGGGGATGTTTTCAAGCAAATTTACTCTTTTAAACAGATTCTCTTAATTAGGTGAAATACTATTCCTTATGAGAAACCTCTTGCAACCAGGAAGAACCCCTCCTCATACTCTCATTACAGTGACAGTGTCAGGCTAGTGACCTCTTGTAAGCACTGAAACACTGATTTCATTATTTTCTCAATAAAACACTGATTAGATCTGCATCTGAAGTTGTAATCCATGGGGATCCAGGGAAGGTAAAATAACTGGGAAAAGTAAAGGAAAGGAAAAAATTGTCAGAACAAAGACTACAGAGAACAGGAGGTACCCTGCCTCTAAAAGCTATATGGAGCTCCAAATTACTTTCACTAGGGTTGATCCCTGAACAATCTTGTGACTGAGCACACAGCAAACACAAAGCAACACAAGCGTAAAATCTATATTGACAGAATTTTTCTAAGAGAGATATTTCAGGAGGCTGTGGTTTTGGGAGCTAAGATTTGTGGAAGGGTTTTTTCTTTTTTGGCAATTCCATTATCAGGAAGGCTTACACAACAGATTGTGTACCACACATATTCTATAATAACAAATTGCCAAAGATTTTTATTTTTAGCAAGGACAATACCTGTTTTGACAAAGAAACCTGAAGGAATGAGAGAGATTCTGAATGCTGATCTATCCAGTCTGAAGTTCATTTGGAAGTAAATTTTAAAGGAGCTTCAGAGGATTAATCTGCCATGGCACCACAAGGAGTACTCTGTATGGATGGGAGAATTCACGGGAACAGGAATCCAATACAACTCTGCTAACATCTCTTTCCTGGGAGTTTTGGAACAGTGAGCCTACAGCAATGCAGCAGATAAAAAGCCTAGCTTAAAATTTCATGAAGGAATTCTAGTAGATAGCGAGAGTCTACACACCTGACATCCTAATCAATCTACTCAAGATATCTTCTGTAGTGACGCCTGCAAATATTGATGGAAAAATATACCAAACCAGACAACTGCTGAGGCAATTTCTCCTTTTGCTATGCATCTCGCAGCTGGCTAGATAGCTACACACAAGTTACAGCCTGAAAATTCTGCACTACTACTTCCCTTTCCACTGTTCCCCTGGCAATTTTCCTTGGGCCTCAGTTCATTTACTGCCCTTTCTCTTCTGCAGCTCCAGCATCACCTTGGCCTCCACAGCTTTCCCTCAGCCATCTCCCGAGGGTCCTGACCTCCCAGGGCAGCCCTGCACTCAACCCCTGCCTCTTCCACAGTCTCTGGCTGGAGGTGTAGTTTCTCCCAGGAACAGCCAACCCACTTAAACTAAGTTCTCAAAAATACAAAAGGAAACCTAAATCCATTTAATTTATAGAAAAGCTTCTAAGGAGTTTGACAGGAAAGCTGACGAGCGTACAACACATTTCTGAACAAATACACCATGAAACGGGCAATCAGTTCCCATTTCCCAGGTAGGCAGGTAACATGGAGCTACAGCAGTACTAGCTTGTGCTGCTGGCACTGCAGCTCAAAGGATGTATGACATTAAGCATGGATGGCTGAGAAATTTATGAGATTTAAACCTGAGAAAGATGGAAATGCTACTGATTGGTTCTGGGTCCTTTGTAGGCATGACAACTTCTTTTGTGATTAATTCCAACAATAACTTAGTTTTAGGATCCTCTGACATAAAAGTCTTGGCTGCTTCAATATTAAATAAGAAATAAATCCAAGGAAATGTATGTTACTAAATCTTCTCTTTTTTAAAAAAAATTATCTCCATAATATTGCTAGATTAAGATGTCAATTTAGAAAGCACTAATGCATCTGGAAATGTGATCATTTTTGTCAGGACACAGCAAAAGAATTTTATGATTCTTAGAACCAGTTTTGGATATCCATGTACTGTATTTTCAGACTGAAATTCTCCTGACAGCATACATTAAGGCTGAAATTTACGGCTTCATCACAACTTGAGCAAAATTCCAAATGAGAATTAGCTGTAGCCATCACTACTCAAGACCCTCTTCATCAAGCACGGCCTTCGTGTGCTTGTGCCCATCCTCTCAGGTATTGCAATTTGAAAATGCAAAGCTCATCTAAAGCCATAGCAAAATTATAGCCATGATGAATTCAGTGCAAATTATAGGCCTCAGTGAGGACAGAACCTCAGTCCTGAAACAGACAACAGTGATTACTCTAGGTACGGGACTACTACTTCTCATCTTTCTACTAGAATTTCTCCCTAGATACATTATCTTTATAACCACCAAGCATAACAATAACAATTCCCCCACATGCTGACATCTGCAATTCAACTTTCATATTAAAAAAATGAAGTGGTCAGTGGTTGGAAGAAAACAACCCGTATTGAAGACAACAACAGAAGCAAAGATTACTGACTGGAAGCAGTATAAATGAAGAGTAAACAAACCCAAGTCTGCATCACTGGAGGCAAAATTGAAACAGTTGTTTAAGACAGATTCTGGGTGGCACAAACATACTTGCAAAATTCAGCTAGAAGCAAAATATCTGACAGCTCTGACAAGCATTCTCAAGCTTAAGACATTACTAATTGTAGGTGCCCCTGTATACTGTCATCTAGAGTAAGTCCAACTTAAAAAAAAAACATGAAAAGCGGGGAAGGTAAAGCACAAGGAAATGTCCGTAACTACCAACCTCCAAAGAGGTCGTAACCTGCAGTGAGAGGAAGAGCAGATAATTGGCTTTAGGTATTTTAAACCACATCAGTGAGGCTTTACAGAGAGTATCCATTATGAACGAAGGAAACAGGGCTAGTAGGGCAAAGTGGACAGGGGAGAGCAGTTCTTTGGTTTAAGTTTCTTAAGAAGTCATGAAATCACGCTGCCTGCCCCCTGCCTTCCCAATACCTTCCAAGTCTGCTGGCCAGTATGACATAATTTAATATACCTTCACAAATCTGACATACCTTAAGAAGAGACGGTTGTGATACGTACTGCATCTTATAACATCATAAATGGTAGAGATACACATCTATCTGAACTACTATTTGCTGCTCTACAGAGATAATAGAACAAAGAGAGAACTGGAGGGGAAAAAAAAAAGTGTAATAGTTCAAAGCAATTTCTTGTTCAGAGAATAGTAAGTGCAAAGCAAGGCTCATTAGGAGAAATTATTGAGGCAGAAACACCATGATGACTGAGGAATTTTTTGGGTTATATTCCATAGTTTATAACAAGAAATGAAATAGGTAAGGAATGGTTTCTCACATACATTTTCTTACTTATATTCTTATTTATATTTCATATGTAAAAATAGATAATGCTATTCAAACTTAACATTTGTATTCCATCATGCATACGACAAGATGATTTATCATGACAAAGTAGGATATCATATTTCAAGCAGAATTAGTTTTTTTCTTTTAGACTCAACAGTTAACTGAAGTATTAACTGCTATTAAAACATGCTGACCAAAACATTCTGTCTTCAAATTTTTTTTGCTGCTAAAAGCAGGCTTCAGAAGAACCAGCATTCAAAGTACAGACTAGTCTAGTCTGTCCAAAGAGTGTGATCGACCTGTTGCTGCCTATCATTCCTGCAGGGTTTAAGTTTCCTGCATTGTATGTTTGCACTTGTCTTCGCTCTGGCTCCTGCTGTGCCACCAGCTCTCAGGGCACAGCAAGCAGTGTTAATGTCAATGGTAGAAAGGCTGCACGCTGCCAGCATTTAGAGCAGCACTGAAGCCCATCACCAAAACAAACTGCAAGAGCGAGAATCACAGTAATCTTGAACATTCCCTCCAAAAGGCAGAACAACAGTTACACGCTACAATCTGTATGAAAAACAGGATCAGTACAGCAAGCCACTACCTATGCATTTAAATCTTCTACTGCCTGAAATGAGCATGAATGGAACAGGTCATGCCACTGTTTTCAACAAAATTAGACCGGGAAACCATTATTAACAATGTGTGTTGTTGGTGATCACTCTGCTCACAGAGGTTTATCTCACATGCAGAGCTACACCATGAGACCACTCAGTAAAAGTCTTCAGTTCTGAAATCACCACCAGTGTTTGGCTACAGCATCCCAGTGACAGAACAGCAAAACTTCAGAGTCAAAATTACACTGCTCGGAGTTTTTCTAAGGGATGTGGGTGGGATCAGGGAGTACACAAGAACACACAGGATAAATAACTTCTTTCTTTTTCTTTAGTAAACACTTTTCTGACATAGTAAGCATTAAGATAAACTGTTAAACTGTTGAGCTGCATGTTCTAATGTCCATAGTTGGGGGTGGGGGTTGATCTTCTTTTCCTTTCCAGTCTTTTAGATTAAGAAAACAAAACCCAACAAACCCCCCCCCCCAAAAAAAAAAAAAAGCCAACCACAAACAAACAAACAAAAAAAAAAAACCACACCAAACCAAAAAACCCACAAAAACACAACAATCCTTAAGCAAGGTTTTTGTGTTAACTGTCCTATGACAAATACAAAGTATTGCAAGCTGGAAAGAAACCTGCAGAGGTGAGGCTTTCCACCTTGTTTTAAATTTTTTTAAGGACTTTCAGACCTGAAGAAACTATTCCATTTCTTATTACTAACACAATGAAGTTCTTTATATACCTTTAATAGGATAAGAATTCACCAAAATGCCTTAATTTAGTCACATACAAATTAAAATTTCTCAAAACTCTATGAATTTGACCCAGGGAATTACAGCCCAGTCAGTCTCACCTCTGTGCCTGGCAAAATCTTGGAGCACATTCTCCTGGAAGGCATGCTAAAGCACATGGAAAAAAACAAGGTGCTTGGTGACAGCCAGCATGGCTTCACTAAGGGGAAATCATGCCTGACATACTGGAGGCCTTCTATAATGGGGCTATGGAACTGATGGACAGGGGTAGAGCAGTTGACGTCATCCACCCAGACTTGTGCAAAACATTCAACACTGTCCCACACAACATCCTTGTCTCTAAATTGGAGAGACATCAACTTGATAGGTGGACCACTCAGTGGATAAAG
>WYDI02025846.1:5781-48067 GCA_009867235.2 Psittacus erithacus | reverse complement strand
TGCCATGATTTTTCAAAGATGATGGACAGTGGCTTAGCAACTTCATTTGCCAGCTCCTTCAGGACCCGCAGATGGATGAATTTCATCAGGTCCCATGGACTTGTGCACATTCAGGTTCTTAAGATGATTAGGGTCAAACCAGATCCTAATACAGTATAATTACGTATATAATATAATTATATAATAATTACCTATATCACTGATGTATGTGAAACTGCAAACACTTTAGGCTAAAGACAGTTGGGTTAGCGGCGCCAACAGCCCCACAAACACTTCTTGATTGACTTACTGAAAACTCAGCAAGCAATATTCCTTTTACAATTTTAATCTTTGCAACTGCTTCTATTTCTAAAGATGCCTTTAAACCCTTTCTTCATCTCTCATCTTTCAGAGACCATAATAATTTTCTTTTATGTGCAAATTTCAGAGTTCTCATCCACTTTTGCCTGTTCTTTCTAGGCTTCAGTTAACCATTTATTGAATCAATGAAGAAAACCAGTGCAGAATCGTCTTTGTTCCTCTCTATATATCTTGTATATACAACCTTATACGACATATTAATTCTTCTCCTCTTCCATCCACTCACAGTTACTGATATGAGAACCTCTTAAAAAGATGTGTATTTGCCTTCCCTAAGGAAGTTGTACTAGAGC
This sequence comes from Psittacus erithacus, assembly GCA_009867235.2. Lineage (NCBI taxonomy): Eukaryota > Metazoa > Chordata > Aves > Psittaciformes > Psittacidae > Psittacus > Psittacus erithacus. Next base: position 47,414 of record WYDI02025846.1, on the reverse strand, counting down.
CACCTATTTGGCCGATCTGAAATGCCAAAGCCTTATGTACATGCCCTCAAAAATATCTATGAGATTAGAAACATGACCTTATAATGAAAATTGATTAATATTGTGCCCTTTTTCTTGTATTTTTATTTCAGAACAGATATAGTCTTCTCTCAGCTTCTGATATAATCTGTGTCTGGGGACTGAAGCGCTAATAAATGAAGCACAGCAATATATTGCAATAAGCCATTCTTGTAAGAAACACTTTTGCTCTGAACAGAGATGAAAGCAGGATGTTTAGCCTTTATGGAAAAAATCTTATCTTAAAATGAACACAAACAAAAGGTCCTGCAGCTATCATTTCTTGTGACAAAGATAAGATGAGAAAGACAAATAATACTCAATCTGCTTCATGATAAAGGAGCATACAGTCATGTTCTCCCGTATTCCTTAATATTGGTAAGTGATGGTGAGGCACAATGGGATTAGAATCTATAAATGGGAAAATCCCTGAAGTTACATTCTCAGAGCAATCAGTGTAGCAGTTTTTCCTACTCAGCTGTCAATTGCTCAGATCCCACAGCTGCTGTTGCTTTTTGCCACAACAGTTCTGAGCTCAATCCTTGATGTTGTCATGGAGCAGACAGGGTTTCTCCTGTACAAGCATCAAAGGTACATGGCTCAGTTGCTTCCAGTATCTCCAGGTGGGTCTCAATGGTTCCTTTTATCAATATCAGCGTGGAATAGTTCTTTCAGCATAAGACAAAGGGCTTACTGAAGTCAAAATCTGTCTCTCTGGCATCATCTGTATCATCATCTCTCTTCAAACATTGGCCAGCACCACCACACATGCTACTGCTTAGTAGCTTGACATGGTCCTGAGAGGGCCCTGTCCTGGCAACCACTGATCCATCGCTATCTGTCCATTTCTTTAGTTCTGTAGGATGCTTTCACCTCAGCTAAACAAAAGGATAACTTAATTTTCCATCTCTCAGCATTGAATTTCTCTATGCTTTTCTTTCCTGTCCCTTCTCTTCTTTTGTAGGTGTTTGAGTTTTTACATGTAGCTTGGTGACTTGCAGGAGCCATCTGGCAGCCCTGTGGTGTGCCATAGTTCACATGGTGCTGGTCTGTTAAGACTCCGCTGTCAACGAAGCAGAGCTCTGTCAGGTTTCTCAGCTTCAACTAAGTGATGGAAAACACATAGTGTGGGGGTAAAATGAGCTAAGAAAATAACATATTTGAATTACAAAGTACTTGAAAGACCCAGCACTGCTGAAGCTTTCAGAAAAGTTAAAGGAAGCATAAATGTTTGATGACAATGTTTAGGCCTCTATCACCACACTTTTCTGAATGGATAAATAAATCCCTTGGTAACAGTGAGCAATGCAAGGAAAATAGGGGTTACTTTTGCTGATTGAATCAACACTCTGAGGCTCCTTTCTGTAAAAAAGTGGTGGATGCGGAATTCAAAGCTTAATGCAGAACTCGCAAAACCGAAAGAAATAATGTAGAGGCCTATCTTCTGAGATACACTGACAGCAAAAGAGAAGTACATTGCTTGTAGATGTCTCCAGGATGGTTGTTTGCACAGTTGCCAGATGATGGTGTACTCAGGACCAGAAACCAGAGGTTTGTACTGCAGTTGCACTGAAGAAAGCTGAGTGTCTCCTGTGCAGAAAGGTAAGCAGGATTTGACACAGGGAAAGATCTGACACTGCCATATTTTGAAGTACAAGACTGAGCTTAGACTTCCCTTCATATGAATGTAGAGTATGCACTTAGCCTAAGCTGTTGGTAATACTGACAATAAGAAGCATTGAAGAAATATCTCACCAGACCTCAATTATTTTAGTGCTGTGAGTAGTTGCCAGCTTTTCAGCTTGATACCAGAAAAAAGACAGTAATTTTCCATTGAACGCTACAGATTAAATCTGCCACACAAGGAGCATGACATGAAATCTAACAGTATTCCAAAGCGTGTCAGCTCTCCTAGGTCACTTCTATAACAGGGAGGGAGTATGTCCATTTTCTTCTCTTCCTGCTACGATACCAGGCCCAGTAGGGGACTTTCAACATTTTAAAGGAACAAAAGGAAATCAAAAACCAGTAGGACAGCTATATGCAAAGTTCATCCTTTGCAAATGTGTCACAGGGATACAGTCTAAGCAAGAAACCATTTATTTCAGTGGAATCTGCACTGGTTTAGATGGATTAAGTTAACTTCTACTGTAACTGCTATGCATTCTGTGGTGGTTTTAATAGCCTCTTTTCAGAGTCAAGTTCTCAGACATATTTAAACTTGGTATCATTCACAAATGAAATGTTCAATATATATTTACAGTCACAAGGATCTGAAAAGGGAGGAATCCTAGCCATCAGAACATTTAGAAGGGATACAATGTTCTATGAACTTGTGAAAAGAGAACAGTGCACAATAGAACAAGATGACTTATTCAATGTCTTCATGATGAATATATTCCTTCTTTGAGTTTAGAACTGGAAGCCCCGAACTCAGCCTTTTATCAGTTAATTACAGAGTTTTAAATGAAATTCTCTTTTATTCTTCCTTTGCAAAATCAAGGTTATGTATAATGACTAACAAATCTGGCAAATTACCTGCAAAGCTCATTAGAGATCAAACAGATCCCGAATTCATAACAATATTTATATAAGTGGGAGAAGAGTAATGTACTCAATGAAATAAAGTCTTTTAGCAACACTGCTTTGATCTGTTTGTATCTAAGACCACTCAGAGCAACTCATCTTGAAAATTAGAAGTTAATTTTCTATTAAAGAATGAAATTATGTTCAAAACTATTAAAAATCTTTATACAAGTATAATTAGGTTACAAAACATATGTCCTAAACAGGCACAAGTAAAAGATTAATGAAGAGGATTCTTCTGACACTTGATAGAACTTTATTTTACTTATCAAAATATGGAAGACAATAAGAAAAGACTAGAAGATGACATCATTCATTCTTGTTTACTGTCCTTCATTTAAAAACATCTACTTGGAACAGCACGATTTTTTTCAAGCTGTGCAATTGTTACACGATTTTTTTATTATTATATTTTTTGCAAACTGCAGCCTTTTATTGTCATCTCAGATGAGATCAGAAATTCCTCAGCTCAGTCTGTGAGCTTTTATAGCAGTCCATAATGGAACAGTAGGTTGCCTATATTGGTCTCAATCTATAGGCAATGTCATAGGAATGCACACAGTGCTTGAAATCATAGGTATTATGCAAGAGGCTTAAAATTCTTTTCTAAAATCTTGTTTGTTGGTTCCTTTAAGAAATGATTTTGAGATGCAAACACTGTTGTAGTAAAGTCAGACATACAGAGCTCCCCAGCATAGTCTGGGGGCTCTACTGAGACCCAGAAACCAAGTATCACAGAAGAGCCCAAATCCTTATAACTACACTTTCACCCACCACCTCCAGATTATTTGGAATGGCTGCTGGTACAAGCTGGTTCTCAACCTTGCTTGACCATTGCTTGGGAGGACTGAGGGACACATCAGCAAAAAAATTGAGGAAGCTTGCTAACAATTTAGAAGTACAAACCTGAGCCCCAGACTCCAATTAATTTGTTAATACAACCTATACTGAACACCTATCTTGTCATCTCATGTTCTGCTGACTTCTGAAAACAAAGCTGTAAAGAAACAGAAGTCTATTTTTGCCTTTCATGTGATGTAAAATTTATTGACCTGAAAGGAGTGGCTCAGAACAGAGAGGTAGGAAGCTGAAAAGCCAGGAAACCAATGCCTTCAATGGGTCTTAGGAAGCTGAAATTTCTTGTGCTGTTGTCAGTAATGCTTCCCATCTACTGAGAGCTTTGTAGAATCTTAGAGAGATGTGGTATGGAAGGAACTCTTTCCATATGCTTACATACTGACATCACTCGATACCTATCATGACTAGAGCACTAATAGCCCTTTCTGTCTTACTATAACCAAACATTTCTCAGTTCCCCTTCTAGTTTGGCAACAGTCCCTGAGCCCCAGTGAGCAGCATTCAGGCAGTTTCAGCTATCTGAACAAAAGCAGTGAATTTCAGCCAACTATTATTTTTGTGGCAGTCATTAAATGTCATTTGTAACCAGTGCTCTCTGTCCCTGATTTTGCAGGTCATGTCTTAAATTCATACTGCATATTGATATTATATAAATAGTACAGGGAAACAAACCCATTTGTCCATTCTGCTTCAGAAAAAAAATTAAATAAAATCATAAAATCTTAAAATTTCACAGCTACAAAGTGCTTGCTATATAATGATGTTGAGGTCTAAAAGAGGCGTTTTCACCATTTGCCTTCAAAACAGTTTACAAAGGATGGAAATACCATCATTGCCATCACTGGCCATGAACTTGAGGAGCAGGATAATAAAGTGATGTCTCCAGCACCTTTCCAGGGAAATTAATTGAAAGCCTTTGATTTTATATACATAAGACTTTATATACGTATGGCAGGTGATAATAGAAGTGCCATAAAGCTTTTGTGTTATTCATGTAAATGACAATTTTTATCTGCAGATACTGGAAAAGCTTGGTAGACTGTCTACATGAAGAATTAAGACTGGACTCCTTAGGTAATGCTTGACTAGACCAAATTTACATCAATACTAGATACCTGTGTTGCTGAGCTTTCAGGAGAGATCCCCACCAGATTGCAATTAGTCAGCAGAGTTTCTAAAACAAACTTTTAATGATCACAGTGAAAATCTGGAAGGCAAGAGACAACATAATCTCCAGAAGTACAGCATGCCACTTCCCTTCTTTGTCCCAGGGTGTTGCATAGGTGCAGCTACAGCTACTGCGTTTCCCTAAGCTAGATCAAGGTTGCTTCACAGTAGAGACTGCCAAAGCAAAACCACAGGGTTCAGATGTAACAGGGTGCTTGAGCCAATAGATTTTCTTTTAATAGAGGTTCACATAAACGGAAGGGAAAGACAAAGGCACAACACTGATGCATTCTGAAAATGCAAATATTTCAGAATATCTGTAACCATCTAGTCAATTTCTGAAGCATTAAACGCACACTTTCTGACAGACTTTTTCTCATGATGCTATTTGCTCTTCATCACAATCCAGGGCTGTTCTTGGCCACACCATAAACAAGAGTTTTGAGTACAATTCTGATGCAGTAAGTCTCAGGGGCATGTCTGAAGGATGCTGTATTTAATAAAAGGACAAAATGCCAAAGGTTATTGTAAATATTGACAGAATGCTTTTTATGAAGAAGAAGCAAGTGCTGCTCAGATGAGTTCACATCACTTACTTACATACTAGGAGAAAACTCAGTCATCATATCTGACTGCTGCTTGTGTCAGATATTAGAATAAAGGAATGGGTTAACAGACTTGCTAATGACCTTCCTGCCTCCATCAGCAATTTCACTTCTGTATCCTGCCTTCCTTTCATTGTTGGAAAATAACTGATATGACAAAGATAAGCCATCAAGGTTCATCAAGACACAATTTGAAAGTGATCAAAACATCATTCATTCTGGTCCCTTCAGCCTTTTAGGCTTGGTACCATGTAAATCTTTCCAAAGGGGATACCTGTGCTCATAAATTCCAGTATTTCTGTTCTTTGTCAGCTTGAATGAAAATCACACATGCAAACAGCTGATCTTAAGGAAACAGTCATTATACCAGTATTGGAAGCCATCTCAGGGTAGGGATTTCACCTTCCTAGAGTGACACAGCATCTACTCTAATTAAATATTTTGTGTGTGGCTTGATTCACATTCAGTTGCACATTTACTCCAAGTTAAAGAAACACTTGGCTTTATATACATACTTTAAGAATTGTCTTCATTTGAACATGCAGAGCATGGTTAGAGATGAGCTTTCATACTAAAAAAGTTGTATTAATAAACTGAAAAGTAGTTGAAAGCAAAGAAACAAAAATGTACTGAAGACATTATTCTATTGACAGCTATAAATCTTATGACTGCTATTCCAGCACTTTTACTCCAGTGCCATTCTCTTATTGTATCACATTTTAGCCACAAGCCCAAATCCTGCTGAGGATCCTTCTTTCATCATGAGATTATCTATGTTCTAAAATGACAATAGAGAAAACCAGCAGACAATTCAATGGTTTGAGTGTTTTCATCACCCTAGGGAGCATGTAAACAACACTGTGAGCTGTAGAAGCTACTTTGACACTGCAGGATGCTGGCAGAGGTGTGGAAAACAGCAGTGTCTCCTTCCCTCATTCCCTCTTGCAGTCAGGAGAGGAGCAGGAAGACAGCTGCTCTCCATCCAGGTGCATCTTGAGCCATTCCTGGGACTGCACAGCCATGTTTTGACTCCCTGAGCACTACAGCAAGCTGCAAATGAGCTGAAATCAAAAAGTGTCCCTGAAGCCTAAATCCCTACCTAGAATAAATCTTTATTATGAAGCCTGTGATGATATATCAGTTCTTTGAGCTATATGGAAATGATACAGAGTTAATCTTTAATGAAGAGGCATAGCAACCTCACTGAAGCAAAATTCTTGCAGGAGTTAGTGAAGTCTGATATTCATGAAAAGAAATAACTACTTGGAACTTGGAAGCACTGATTAAAGCACTCCAGTTTCAGTCTCTCGGAGGAAAATGATATCAAGAGTTCTTCCAATAGCTTCACCTCTCTGAACTGGCTGGGTGACAAAATGACAATAGCATTTTTTGCAGTTGGATACAATTCACTTAGCAAAAAGCAGAGAATCAAATAAGTAAATCAATAAATTTTGGCAACTGAGCAAAAAATATCTGTTCCGATCACAATAGGTATGTTATCTGTAAATGAAGTTAAACCAAATCCAAGCTTAAACTGAGAGAAAAATTAAAAAATTATCTTTTAAGATATTTTTTACATTTTTTCCCTCTGCAGCCAATCAAAGTACTCTCTGCAGGAAGGTATATGATCAGTCTTGTAACCTGGGTGTCAACCTTTTTACTCCCATCTATCTTTACAACTATGACAAAATTCTGCAGGGTTTAGTAAATTGTCCATAATAAATACACCATATTGGAAGTACTTATTCAGAAACAGGACTACTCGACCTTTTTTTATTTAAAAGGAATCCAGATAAGCTTGCCATGTACCAAGGCATTAAATAGTACCAACAAAAGCAGAGCTGGTTATTTCTCAAGGAACATTAATTCCTCTGACCTTGGATAGACAGGCATTAACATTTCTCCTTCAGAAAAAAAACACTTAACTGGCAAAGAATTCTATTATAGGGCAAATCTGGGGTGATTGATTGTCTGTGCTGGAATAGGAGAAGTTACACATCCCACATCCTCCTTTCCCAGAATAGGTGGTGCTGATAATCGCAATGGTAAGTGCTTCCATCCTGAGGCAAGTGAAATGTCCGTCCGGAAGCTGGATCTGAATTATACCTCATGTCCTGCTGTCTAAGTTGCTAAATGGGAGGGAAGATGTACTCAGGTGGCCAAGCTTCCCTCAACCAGCTGAGCACACTGGGCACTGCTCACTCTGATGCAAGCTGACGGATTCACCAGGCTCTCCAGAAGAGGTGGATGTGGCTCTCGCTTCTCAGGAAGCTTTACTTCTTCAAACACGGGAAGATGTTCATGAGAGGTTAGTTAAGAATGGATGCTCTCTCACTAAGCTCTTTAAACAAGGGTAGTAATGGGAAAAGGACAAAATGCTGATGGGTACGTGTAAGAACAGCTTAAACTGGACAAGGAACCTGGTACTGGGAGATAGGGTGTCTAGAAGAAGGTCAAAGGATGAAGAAGGAAGTGTGTCAGTCCCCAGAAAAGATGGGAATAAGCCAGGGGAGTTGTATGGTTTTAGCCAGAACAAATTAATTGGCATAACAATTTAATTGGTATAACAGGATACAACAGGATAATACACGTCACTAATACATCAGTATAAATGGACACAAATTAATGCAAATGGCCTGTTCTGGAAAAACAGGCAAGGCAATAGAAAGGAAATGCTGAACATATTGAAATAAGAGTATCCAGACTGCTTCTGTAGGTGTCAGTTATCAACCAGTACACCAGGCAGGGCAGAATCCTCTAGAGCATAAAATGCAGTGTCGCCAGGGGTTTTTAGCGGATTGAACACCAGATGGAAAAGGAACACAGTAGGACACAGTCTGCCAGGGTCATGACATGCACCATGCACTCATTCTGCACGGAACCCAGTTAAAAATCCAAACAGGTCTGAATCCAGGTGATTTACAGAAAATTCAGCAGTAAAAGGACTGGAACTGCCTGTTCATCTTGTGATTGGACATTGAGCATTTTAACTGATTTTCATTTTTTTCATAGAAATGTCAGATAATTCTTTAGACTTTCATCCCAGCATCCAATATTTTCCGTGAAAATCTATCATTTTGTAAAATGAGTATATGTGAATGTGGAAAGGAAATGAGAACAAAAAACAGAGTTTTGCTTAACAGAACGTAAAACTGATAATTATTGCTAATGTTCATTTACGATGCATATCACACTGAGCTGCCAAAGAAACTTCTTGCTGCCCTGCAATGATAAAATGCTTTCCACCAAGATCTGAGTAATTTTCCTTGTCAAGGAAACAATCAGCTCACTTTATTCCATAGACTGGTTCCACCACCATCTCTCATTCTCTTTCAAGGGGCAGAATACACTCTTTACTTAACTTTCCCATAAATACCTGCTTAACATTTCTTTTAAATACCACACATTGTCACTGTGTGCAATTAACGATCTTTGGCTAAGTGAGGAACCTTATGCACATTTCAGACAGACTGGCAGGTGACAGATTTACTTCCCACATTCATACATTGTTATGAAGCACAACTCCTCCACTCAAGATTGACAGCTGCCTGCATTTACAAAGCCAAAGACCTGCTCAGACTGATTTGTTCCAATACACTAGGCAAGATTGGGAAAATGTTCCTATTGATTCTTACACCCACACTGTAGGTGATAAAACTCTTTAGGGGATCAGGTTTTTCATGCTGCCACAAGCAATTTTCTGATTTAATATCCAGAGTTCCAAAATTAATTCACTGTTATTTCTGTAGGGTGTTTTGCACTTTTTCCCCTGCAAATGCTTGACAAAATAGCCTTCGCTACATATCACATGGCTTCCTCCTCCTTCCTACCGTTTGTGACAAAGAATTAAAGGCTTATTTTCATACACAGCAGAGTATATAAATAGGCTTTTGTAGTTCAGTGGCTATTTTCAGCAGAGGTCAGTTCATCTAAAAGCCTTTCTGATAAACTGTGTATTTTCCCTGGCATATAAAGGCTTCCCACGTGATTGAGCTAACTGAGCTGGTGTGACATGGAGAAAGCACAATTTCAGTCAACATTGCCGGAGGACTCCACAAAAGACAGGGCTGCCCAATTAGACCTTTATCAAGGATTTTCAACCACTACCTTGTTTCTGACAATGTGACTTCCTTGTCCACACTGGATAGAATCATTAGGGGCTTCAAAGGAGATGAGAAGATCTTGCCTGGGGGAAAATAAGGATGAAGTAATTCATCCTCAGTTGATAGTTATAGAATCTTTTTGAAATAAAATGAAGGTGATATTTAAAACGTTGGATGTATCTGCTTGTCCAGTAGATAGTTCTTGCCCTTATTTTGCCTGGCTGATAATCACACTGAGTTAAAATTTCACCCTGCAAGTAGCCTTCTGGAAGCAAGTGGAAATATCCAGCAAGGTGTTATTCACTACCAGAAAAAGCATGTTTTGAAGAACATTTACATGTTTCTGACTTGTGACAATATTTTCTTTCTGTTCTCAACAACAACATTGGCACAAGTTTTTGCAGGCATAATGGACTGTTAGTCATCCCAAGGGGAGCACAATCCAGCCTCATCTGATGTTTGATCTGTATTACAGGAGAAACAAGGGGAGAGAGTTAGAGCTGCTTAAAATGCTTCTCCTGCCAGTGAAGGAGGGATGCACCTTGAGACCTGCAAATAGGGGTTCAGTCATCTGACATAAGGGTTCCCCTTAATCTACAATCTGTAGATAACTTCAGGGACCCTAAATGCAATCCAGCCCATTATGCTAAATTTTAACAAGAGAAGATGTTAACTTTACCTTACTTCTTTTGAAGAAGTGTTGTGCACTGACTAAGGAAGAGCCGAAGAATACTGGCAATTTAAAAGACCTTTAATGGGCAGACTGTGACTATATTACACAAGATATAAAAGAGATTGAACAAAATGGGGAAAGACTGAGACACGGAGGCATATTTCTGTGTATTGTGACTTGCTTACTAAAAGGCTATGGGGATAGTTTCTATCTGGATGCAAATCAAACAGCTTTAAATCCAAGAAATGAAGCTGTGAAGTGGCATACAATCTGCCTGTCTGTGCTCATATACATGGCAGGAATATTTTTGAGAGAAAATCCCAAGAATTTCCAGTGGGATTTGCAATTTCTTGAGAAAACAGAACTGTTGAGGAAACAGGCCCACTCAGATCAGCTAATCTGTGCCCAGAATCTATTAGGCAACATCATTTCTTGTTTTGACAGAACTTGATTTCAATTAAATCATTAAATGAATGCAAAACTCTGTGTTCCATTATCACTGAACAAATCCACAGCAAATATTTTTAATTGAATTATAAGGAGATTAGAATACCTTAGAGATAATATAATTATGCTTCAATATTTGGCATGTGCACATAGGGATTCAAAAAAATGCTGAAAAAAAGCAGGCAGAAACCTGTTTGCTCTGAGAAGAAAAAGAATATACGCTTGAAAGTGGATGATGAAGATCTGAAAACTATTAGGCTGTGAAAATTAAAATTCACAGGTATTTTGCAATAGAGCTGAAAGTATAAAATCACAATACAGTGCCTGCTTTCTAGCAACTATTTCCACTTTTACCATTCAAATTATATCATTACATCAGGGTTTTCCTCATTAGGAGGAAAACTTTTCAAAAACACTTAGGCACAAGTTTAATGGATTTCCAGCTATTTGTGCAAATCTATGCTGACAAAATACACTCCTGTTATATATAACGCCTTTATCAGGTAGGTCTAACCCAGCTCCTGTCAATGTGGGAGGTGAGCACAATGGGAGTTGACTTGGTTGCTTAAGACAGGGATTTGGTATTCTGCGAGAGTAGCTACAGGAACTGTAGCAAATTTTTCATGCCCAGACATCCAGAAATTTGAAACTACATTTTCTGCTGGGTTAAGAAGAAAGACCAAGGACAGATCATAGGGAGTGTCTGTCTCTAGCTGGGGTTTAGTTAAGAGCTTTCCTTTTGGAAAGGTTCACTGCTGTTATGTCACTGAGGAGGCCAAAAGCATCATCCATTGAACGCCAGCGAGCTTTTCAGCTCTTGTCAGGAACACAGTGTATGTTGGGCAATAATGTTTATCTTGCCTTCACAGGCAAAGAGAAATACAGGAAACTGCCTATTTTTGCCAATCCTTAGGCAAAGGCTGTGCCTCTACCTGTTGGTGGACTCTGCCACTTCCTGGCCAATGAGGACACCAGCTGTACAGGCTGTCCAGCACAGGTTCAGATAGCAATCACTGGAGTGTCATGCACAGTTGATAACCCAGAGGATTTTCCTTCAGTTACCCCTCCTGTCCTCTTCTTGTCTGCTGGTAGATGGCTACAAAAACCAGTGAATTATCTTAATACAGGGCATTGCAGTAGAATACTGGGCTGAGCAGAGTGTGGGGGCAAGAGTTTCTCTGGACGTCTGTCTTGAGGAAACAAGTGGAGCCTGGCAGCTGGCAGTGCCACCTCTGAGTTTGCTTGCTTTTCTAACATAACATCATCAGTCAGGAATGAATGCCAAGACTCTGAAGATCATGAGTTATAAAGCTAGTGCAGTGTGTGGACAGGGAGAAAGCGCATACGTCAGGAGTAACACAAATGATAATTGTCTTCCAGACATCATCCACATGCATGATCACAGGAAAAACATGATTTTAAGATTACAAGTGTTCTATCAAATGATAACAAAAACCACAACAGGATAATATCACTGCAAACCTTTAAGACATTCTTATATTGTGTAACTAAATCACTATTCATAACCAGCAGGAATCATTAAGGGTCTCTGCATGCATCACTGACATGACTGCTTTGGTCTCACTAATATTTTATTTTGAATGTTTATTTCACTGATATTTCTTCTGGAAGCAGAGAAGAATATAATGCTCATCAAGCGTTCCCTTATCATTGCCAAGGCACAGACACAGCATCAACTCCATTCTTGCTAAGCTGAAATTTAACATAAATTATCATCTGCAATGATACTCAGTGATTAATTGTCTTAGCACATGCCTAGCCCAACCCCCTGTGGTCAAACTTATTATGAAATGAATACCAATAGCTATTAATACTGCTTTGAAATTATAACCAGCGACTGATGGCTCAAAAGCTAACATAAACTCTCCCTGTAGAAGAACTTCAGAATATATTTTTAGAGAGGGGAAAATTATCATTTTCAACTGACATTGAAACATGGGAACTACTAAGAAAATGCATCACATTCATTCTCTTCACTGTGGAAACTTATTTCTGTGCCCTCTTTCCATTTAAACAGAACTGAAATAAATTACCTTACAATTTGAAACTGCTTATGAAGTGCAACATCAGATGACTTACTCTTTCTGGAAAAAAAATGAACATGTATGTGATCTGAGCAACAAGGGTACATATACATTTGTCAATGTGAAGGTTTATTGAAAACACCTACCAGGTCTGCAAATGAAGGGATATCAGGAGAGGTGCTTTGAGAAACAATCTCAAATAAGCAGTAGTCCATGTGGCCAGTGCTGCTTTTAAACAACAGGGAACACAGCTATAACAGTCGCTCTAAGGCAGTGAGAAGAGATGATTTTCTTGTGTCCGTGCTAGCTGTTAGTAACAGGAGCTAAACAGAGTATATGTTAATAGAATAATTCACCAAAGAGACAGCTGTGCCCTTTATTAGCATTCATGTCATGCTTGTGTTGCCGCTAAAAAAAAAAAAAGACTAAATATCAGAAATGTTACTGTATCTTTTCTTAAGTTGTTGTTTAGTAATTATAAAAGGATTGACCAGTACAGCACAACTAGAAGAGCTTACATTTTATTCCTGGTGAGCCCAGCATAATGGTTTCTGAAAGCAGTATGAGCTCTTCTACCATCTTTAGTGGATTTGATTTCAAACTCCCTCAGGGCTATGTAATGTGCAAAGAGACCTAACACAGTCAAAAAAGAGAAAATTAAAGTGCATTACCAGAAAGCTTGAATCAAATTGTCACCAATTCTTTGATTACCACTGAAAAGCAACACTTTTGTTCATAGTAGAAAATATTAGTTTCAGTTTCACAGTATTGATAGCCGTCTGAGAATTTTTTATTGACTTTTATAAACATGAGAATATTACGAGCTTCACAGTAGTGTATGGTTTTATCAGGAATAAATTATCAAAACAATTTTCAAGTTTCTGGTGTTGGAATTCCAAGTACACAAAGGTTTGTTTGCATTACAGGTAAAGAAATTAACTGTCAAATAATAATATCCATCTTGAATTAAACAAAAGTCAAAATCTTGAAAAGAGGCTTATAAAAGTGATCTTCCCAAAATTCATATGAGACCTAACAAAATTATCTGGTCTAAATGATTTTAAAATTACTTGTTTTGAGTATGTCCTTTCAGGGTTTATCTTACCATTAACTGAATTCTAAAGTCAAAAACATAGTTTCAACGAAGCACAAAACTTTTCAGTTTGAAAACATCTAAGGAGGATTAACTGGTTATTTTGAGAAATCTAATAAGTGTGAAATACATGAACCCCTCATATTTCCATATGAAGTATTACAGATTAAATGAAATTATGTTTACAATAAATGAAACATTGCTTCACAAAAGTCCTGAGGGCAGATGGAAATGTAGTGATGCAGGTCAAGGAGAAGAAGATAGAGACCAAGAAAATTCACTTTTCCAGGAGGTTTTATTCCAAATCTGTATAAAGGTCCCTTAGGGCTATTCAGCTGTGAATTTATCATACTTTTGATCCATGTCCATGACAGAATTGGCTTTATATTGCCACATAATCAGATAAGAAGCGGACCCTTTATTTTATTTACTTCTGAATCTCAGGTCTGCCTTCATAAGCAAGATGATGACTGGTGCTTCAGCTTCTGCAGTGCTGAAGTTAAAGGTATCTGCAAGTGTTTTTAAGACCTTAATGAAAATGTCTAAGTGGAATTTAAGTCCCTTCAGAGCTTGCTCACTCCAAGCTGCAAACAACCCCATGTTCCCATGGGGATACTGAAGATGAAGATGAGGAAATCAGCCCTGCACAGTCGCAGTTCATGTGATGGCACTGAGCAACCCAAGTAGCTGGGAAGGCAAGCTGCTGCAACCTTGAGAGCCCAAAATCACCTCCACTTTCACTGCTAGAGCAAGTCTCATCTTATTGCAGGTGCATGCAGAGCCTTCAGCACAAGCTCTCCTGTCCTCTGCACTTCTTGCGGAATCTCCACCAGTCCCTGGGGGGTGAGAGGAGGCTCCTCTGCCCTCCTCTGCCCTGTGCCACACTCTGCCATCCCCAGTAAAGAGCACTTGTACCCAGGAGCGGCAAGAGTAGCTCCTGAGAGAGCTCTGCCCACAAACTGGGTGTCAGAGCTGACACAAAATGCCTGTTAAGGTGGCTGGCAAAGTTTCCTCTCCTGCATACAGCTAGCTGAGGGCAGCCTTTATGCTGACCCCAAACACAAGAGCAGACCTGCTCAGGGATCCCTGCTCTCACATCTCTCATTGCCCAGATCAGAAAAAGACACAAACTCCAGGTTTTGCCTCTGTGCGGGAATAGCCCACGCAAGCAAACACTAACTCCAAATTTTCTAGTTATGAAGACTAAGAAGGAAAGCATCAACAACTTCCAAGCGCAGCAGGAGAACTGGATCAATGGGATTAGCACTGGTTGAGCAAGGAAATTGCAGAACAATTTCCTTCAGCTTTTCAGGCCTATTAATTTAATATTTTCCCTATTTATTTCAACATCTGCAGAACTATTATCCAGCTAGACTGCACTGACATCACAACCATTCGACTGTTTATCTTCTACAGTCAAACACAGCCTTTATTTTTACCCTGTCCAAAAGGAAGCATGATAATCCATGTTAAAGATGGATTTGTGACATTAGCAGTCAGATTTGATAATTGTTTACAATTCCAGCTGGGCAATTAGACAGTGTTAATTTTTGGAACCCCACTTCTCTCAGTAATACAACAGGCACTTTTCTGATTAATAAGAAATTAGACTATCCATAAACTCTCTGCTGGATGCTAAAAGCTTTGCTGTGACAAAAGTCTTTCACTGTGTGGCAATTAAGGCACACTTCTAGCTTCCTAGTTTCCAAATTTTCCATGCCCTGGTATGCTCCTTTGTCATCATTATATCCACAGAAAATGCATACATCTTCTCATAGAAACCTGCTCAGAGTTTGACCCAAAAAAAGGCTACATGAAGAGTGATGTTACTCAAACTCTGTTTCTGAAATATGAAAGACCGAAAGAAGATTTTAACCACAATAAAGGGGAGAATTATTTTGCTGATGAAAGCCATCCTTAAGTACACGACCAAGATATGAGACAGGTTGCTGTACATCAATATCCAGGATGCAGATAGTGACTGCTGCACGCTCTCATTTTAATTAGTTTTGGTCTTCATGAATTACATGATCTTACTTCTTAGATGACTTACTGCTATATACAGTCAGTGCTGAACATCTGCAGAAAGAAGTCATTGGGAAGAGATGATTTCCCACCATTCTGCCTGCCCAGACATGGCTGAACTGCGTTTTGTCCCAAGTTTAGTGGATGGGCTAAAACGTAGAGGTGATTTTTCATAAAACAGTTATTCAAGCTCACATGCTAGGAAGGTACAAATTGCTCTAGTTCTTATTTTGGAAAACAGCCTTCATTATTTAGCTCAGAGCCCCCTCCTTAGAGCAGTGAAATCTAAACAGGTATTTCCCTTTTCTTACATCTCAAGAAGAGTGAGAGAAAAGAGATATGGAGAAATTGTAGGTATTTCAAAACTGTTAGGAAGTCAATGTTCAGAAACAAATAATAGAAGCTCACCAAATTAAAATGTCATTTTGTTGTAGTTGTTGAATATCCTCTTTAAGAAACTCTGACTGTATCATTTCTTCAGCTCCCAAAAGAAGTGAATTAAAAAATTGCCCTGAAAAAGAAGACACCATAATATTCAATTCTCACAGTTACTGCTTTTCAGGTTCCTTATGGCTTCATTTAGATTCTCTTAAATTAGTAAGCAAAAATTTTGCCACAAAGGCATGGACCCACATCCCAAGCAAAGATTCAAGCGCTACAGGTACAATAAAAGCTTGAGGCGAAATCCAGATTTTGAAACAAGAATTCTGTGCATCCTTTTTCATATCTCAAATACCTTGTTATTGAAAAAGGGTAAGGTATGGCTTTTTTATTAAAATTGTTAGTGCTTTAAATTAAATTTGAAAATTTTAAAAAACTAAAAAATAACAAAAAAGAAAACAGCAACCACATGATCATAGGATCCATGAGGCAGGTGAATTAGATCATCTGTCAATAATGATCCATTTATTGTATCTTGACATCTCATCAAGCAGGCTAATATTTTTTGTCTATGCCAGTTTATAACGCCTATGGATGATTCGATCCATGGTGTTTTGGTTGTTCCCACTGCGGTATAAGAACCACTCAGGCAAGAGACATAGCTATGTTATCATGATTTAAGTAAATTCTACAAGAAGAAAAATGTGAGATAAAATCTAATACCTTATTAAGACAGTAGATATTATTTGACAGACAAAAATTGCATTTCAATACACTAACTCTTAGGCTTTTCACTGCTTTCATATGGCAAAAAAAAACCCCAGCACTATTGACTGACTGATGTTCTCTCTCCCATTACAGGCACCCAAGTTCTTCATACACCATTGTTGCTGTCAAATTAAAAAGGAAAGTGTTACATAAATATGTATATATACACGCACACACTAAATTATATCTATATGTTAAATTACAATAAAGACTGAGGCAAGTACTCTTACAGCAGTTTTCATATAATATTTGTGAGTGAATGGGAGTGAAGAAACAGTGACACATGCTTTAGTACAAGATTGCAACCCTGGTTCTTATCCAGGATCCTTCTTTTTCAAGGGAAAGAAGGCCATTGAGTACGGCCCAGCACAAGGTATTGCATAGAGCATGGACTTGAAGTTCCTTGTGATCACTCAGCTGGGCAGAGGGGGAAAGCTGTTGCTTAAAAATGTTTGTCTATTTGTTTTGCAATGATGAAGGAAAAACTCTCCTTTCCCTCTCCCCCCTCCAGTCCCCCCTTCCCCCTCCCTTATTGGTATGGCTGAAGAATTTGCTTTCTTCCCGGCAAGGAACAAAACAATAATGGAAGCTTTTCAAACTAACATTCAGAAGAGGAAAAGACAGCCAACAGATTATTAACTTCACAGCAGGGAAGACATTATTATGGTCAAAAGACTTCAATGTCCCTTTTCTTATGCAATTCATTAACAGACTTTCAGGCCTCCTTGTACTCAGAAGATGAGTGCATATATTTCTGCAGTGGTGTGTCTTTTGGGGAGTTGAGGCTAACAGTGCAAAGCCTTTTGTCCAATTATTTGTCTCAAATATGGCACCTTCGTAAATGTCAGCGCTAGATGGGTATTAAAGTCATCCATCTGTGCATGGTCTCCAAGCTTTGCTAAACAATAAAAGAAAATTGCATCACTCCATTCTGGGAAAAAAGAGGATTTTTTTAATCTTTGATATCTAAGTGTGCTTAAAGATAACAAAATGATTACCTCAAACATGAAAATTACAAAAACGTACCCTCCAGAGCTGGCTCATTCCTGAAACAATTAATGATATAATTGCTTGCCTGACATCGTATAAACTGACTAAGAAGACATTTAGAATGTGTGGAGGTTTTACCACAAAAAAGATAATTAAAGTAGCAAAGAAGTGAATTTTCAGTGAGTGTACAGTACAACTAAATCATTCTTCCTGCCACCAAGTACAGTATACAAATATAGCACACCTTGTAGTGCTCAGATATCTTCTCTATTTTTGATTCCTCCAAATAAGAGCTTCCTCCTAGAAACCAAGCCCCGTATATAATTTATAACACTCAATTTCAAAATAAAAAAGGAAAAAAAGGCATAAACAGAAATAATAGACAAAAGTCTTTATCAGTTCAAAGCATAAAATTCTACATCAAGAATATTAGGAGACTCTATCTTAAAAGTCTTAATTTATTTTAACAATATTATAGACCAAAAACTGCCAGTCACACAGATTTTTTTAAGAATGGAGCTATGTACAGTATTATATTTAAACTATATGTCAGTCTGAGACTTGAGTGACCATAATAAGCCCATATTCAGTTTGTGATTGTGCACAAAGTTGAACTTCTTTGTTTTATACCATCTCTGCAAATATTTTTTAAACCTTTCAGGTCTGCAATGTCTTGGGGAAACTTCCTTTCACCAAGAATTTTTAATTTCTGAGCTAAATCCAAAAGCTTAAACATCACAGGAAAGTTTTAGAGCCAAAGGTTCATTTCTGATGAGTAGAAATATTTTCTTTTAACATTATTTTTCTTTTGACTCCTTAAATTTGTATAAGATATGTTTAAATTGACTCAAGCAATCATTTCAAAGTCAGACATTGAGATGCTTTATTCAAAAAATTACTACTTGGCATTCTCAGAAATTTTTCACAGACTTTTCTTGTAAAAATCTTTAATGAAATAAGATTTCATTAAACAAAAAACTTTTCAGGAGGCCCACTGAGTGTTAGAGAACAGGTGCGCAAAATGTTTTTCATTTCTGACTGTAACCTATCACATATAAACCTTTTGGTCTGCAGCCCATCTCTAATGTAAAACATCCTGTAACAGGTCTTTTCATGAGCTATAAAATTTAGCAGCTATGAAAATAACTATTCTTATAATAAAAGAATGCTTATCAGCATGCACATATCCACCATTACCTGTCCTTCACCCCAAAGGTCAATTTACTAGAAATGTTAAATATTTCCCTCATTCACTTCTTTACTGGAAATTGTAATACCTGCAGAGCAGCTGCTATGTAAGGGTACATTTAGATATTCTGTCATATCAAAGCAGACTAAGGAGCCACATTCAGTGCCCCCTACAATCCTGTATTCTTGACTATAGCTAGGCTGATTCTCAGTTATGATTATTCTTACTTCCTGTCTTTCCCTAATTGCAACACATACCCTGCTGAAGCCAAATCCATCAGCCAGCACTGTTCCAGAGCTGAGGTTTGGCCCTAGGATTGCCTGGTTTTTAGCTTGTTCTCTGATTTTTCCATCTTGTGTAAGATGTTTCCCATTTGAGATTAAAGTCATAAAAGGAGCAACAATTGTGCCATTTATCCTCCGACTCCAGAATCTCGATCCGCATATTTCAGAACAGCCATATATTGCCATCATTTTGTTTCCAAACATGGGATAACTGTACTAAGTATCTGCCATCAGCTGCTGGCTGTATTGGGCATTAGAGACGGAGGAGTCACAAGCAAATAAGGTGGTTTCATGAGATAGATATTCTTCTGCCTGTCTGCCCATATCTTTTCCTGCTATGACTACATAGAAATCTGAAAGCAAAACAGACAATTATTTGACATCAGCTTCTCATTTCTCTTGAAAAAAAAAATGTAAATTGTCTTAGTTTCTAGAAATCTTTAGTGAAAATGCAGCGAGTCTTTGTAAGACATTTTCCTAAAACTGCTGATCAGACAACAAGAAAGTGTTTGGGAAATCACAAAAGCAGAAGAAGATACTCTCCTAAAAATATATAAATAAAACACAATTCACCTTAGCAACAGCCTGATGGAGCCCCCACAATGCCACACACTGCCTGCTCCCTCTTGGCAAAGAGGCTGTAAGGCTTGCTATAGAAACAGGTATTTTACAGGAAGAAACAAAGTTCAGATTTCTCAAGCTCCACGCTCATTAATCCTTTCCCTTCTCATTTCTCATCTCTGGCTCTTCTTTTGTGCAGGGAGACAAGAGACTTTCATGTGACATGTGGCACAGGGAGCCACAGAATGAGCAGGGAAAGGGAAGCATCCCCTCCTGCTCTCTGCCACAATCTGCACAGACATCAGGGACCCCATCCATACAATTACAAAGTACTGTAAAAACAAAATCTATTCTATAAGCCATCATAAATAAGCCATCAGAAATGTCTCAAAATTAGTCTCCAACTATATGCAGCACTACGTGGGAAGAGATTCCCTCAGACATGGGAGCTCAGATGGCTCCCTCAGGCATCTGTCTCAGAGGTATATGTGTTCACATTACATGATAAGATTATGCCCATGTGGCTGCAGCTCTCTCCCCTGCCATCAGTCTAGGTCTGTATCACACTTAATGTCAACAAGCAGATGCAAAAGAGCTCTAGAAAATGGAAGATTTCATTGCAGGGGATGAAATTATACAGCCTTGACACTATGAAATGCTTGATCTTTTTATAGTTTGAAGCTTTAATTCATCATACTTCAGCCAGAATTCCTAGTCCCATTAATGTATTCACACACAGAATATGCTAAATTAATTTCAGATATAATGTTGAGTTTTCCATATCTGTTCTAACAGGACATTGCACAGGGCTATGGCACACTAATACCCGTTCCAGAAGAAGACTTTCCTAATCACCTGAGGAAAGCAGACTAGGCATCTTGGAAATAAAAATGCTAGGGACAAAAATAATGCATCAGCAGCATGCATTCAGCTGAGAACCAGGAGGAATGCAAGATGATTTGGGTTAGAAATAAAGCAGTGGAAAAAGTAGTCTGAATATTGTAGGAAAATGATATCTAAATCAATACCTAAAGTACATTTGGGTTTTTTCAGTCTCACGGACTTATTTTCTTACATTGACAAAATGCTTTGCTATTAAATGTGTTGATAATCTGGCACATACCAGCACACCCTTTCTCCCATCAGAGTGCCACCCTACTGCAGAAGACTGAAGCAGACACACTCCAACACATTTAGATTTGGACACAGCAAACTGATTTTACAAAATTCAGGGCACCTGGCACTCATTGTGAAATTATCAATGAAAGCGCAATGGATTGTAAAGTACAGCCATTATGCAAACAAATGTATATGAATATTAGGTACATCTATATCATTGAAAAAAATTGAAGAGTAACTCAGCGTGTAAAACAGCAGTTATCACTGGGTATAGAGACTGTCTTCAGTTGTCCACAGAAGCTTAAAGGAGAAGATAAAAATCTACCAACTAATAATTATCATAACAATAAACAATAATTTCTAACAACGCTCAAGGCAAACTGAGGAGTGTGTGGGCCTTCACTAACAAAGACACTTAGAGGCTAGTCACAAAAAAAATGCAAACCTGTGGGCTGAATTCATATTTGTGCTCAAGCTAAGTGTAAAGGAGCAAGTGAATTTACATGGTCAAGGTATAAAATGTGGATGATATTAAAACCAAGGGATTTATAGAGAGTGGCAACTAAGTACCATGCAGTACAGGAAGTACACTTGAAAAACATGAAGAAGAATCATTAAGATATTGCATTTTATTCTCCTGTTTTAATCATAATCATGCAATAAAGGGCAGTTTAAAATAAAGAGTAAAATCAATCTTAATATGATAGTAAACTTAAGGGAATTTGTATTATTTACAAAATGAGCTTCCAGGTGAAAAAGAGCAAACTACCAGCCTCCTGTCAACTTTGAAACACCCCTTCTTACTTCTGATATCAATATCCATTATTACAATCATTGCTCTCCAAATCCAGGGATTGAAACTGTTGTGAGATACTTGTATTAGTTTGGTCTGACAACTCTCTCTGCACTAACCCATTTTTATGGGCTGATAAATGATTGAAATTGGTAAAAAAGCTGTTTTCAGAGAGTTTACAGTGTCAAAACTGACATGGACTATGAGGGATGCTACACAGCAAGACACCACATGCCTGCGGGTTTGAGATTGTGGGTGATATTTCTCCACGAGAACAAGTGAAAGATTAAGAAGCTACAGAAGATTTTTAACCCAAAATTCAAGTAGAGGTTGTACATGTGGGTCTATCGGCTCCTCCAGTGCCAATGGGAAGGTTTCCAAAATCATGACTCAGGCTCTGTGAATCAGGCCATCCTAAAAACAATGCTCCATGAGCAGCATTTTCATGGCACTAATGATCTTTGCTTCCTCTGGCTGGCTTTCTTTGTCCCCTAAACATCACCACAGAAATCCTGCCTCTACCCACATGTGCTCCAGTATTTCACCTCCACAGCATTGCTCGTGCTGGCCAGCCAGTGCCCCGGGGGTGACTGCCGGCTGGATGAGAATAACCAGGGCTTTAACAGCTGCCCCTATTATAATCTCACTCTCTGTTTTTAAGCACTGACCAGCCTGCACAGAACTAGTGAAGAATTACATATCGTACACATGGTTTGCAAACTTACACAAAACAAATAAACAATCCCTTCTGCTTCCTTTATTTAAGAAACCAATATAAGACTGGTAGAAGTGAAATTCCTTTTATTTTCCTCTCACTGAGGATATTCTGATGTTTCCTTTACAGGTTCTTCCCTTTTCACTAGACAGCTAGAACAATACAATCCTTTCTGCTAAAGATATATTGGAAGATTCACCTTTACATGCCTGCCACAAGGCAGAGCTTTAGCAAGCACCACTAAGAGGCTGGTGTTACATTTGCACAGGCTGGCAACGCTCCTGTGCTGCAGACTCTTAGCTCACCTGCTGAAAGTTCTTTCATGGAGGAACAGTATTGTGGTGATGCCAGGGACTGTGAAGAGTATAAAACATAAGTGGGTGACACATGGAATGAGTTAGGGAGAAACAGAATATGCATTTATGTAAGCAGTTGTAAAAGTAATTATTTTATGCAAATAAATACAAGCTATGCAGCAGGGGCAGAATGTAACAGAAATGGAGGAGGAGAAATGAAGTGAAAAGATCTCAAGCTAAAAAAAAATGAGAAGCATGCAACAGAGCACAGAGCTGGCAACCTTCACCGTGCATGGCTCAGCCTGGAAACAACCTCTGTAACAGCAGCTGCCCTTGCAAGAGATCAGCTACCTGCGGATGAAAGAAGAGTAAACAGTGGTTGGAGCCTTTGGCACTTCCACTTACTTATGTCGTTACCCACGTGACAGCTAACATTGGGAATGTGTGAAAGAGAGTGGCCTCACAAAACCAAAACTTGAGTATGGTCAACTGGAAGACTGGAAACTGAAAACATTATCCTGAACTTACCTTTTCCGCTCAGTAGGTCACATTTGCCTTCATACTGCTACTCAGCGAATAATCTGGGGAAAAGTGCACAGTTAGCTGGCACCCTCAAAAGCAAAATTGCCCCGCAGAGTTGGGACATCTGTACAATCTGAAACCACCACTAAGTCATTTTAAGAGACAAACTGTGCTTCAAATCTGTCTTTCTGGCTGTAACTTATTTGGTCTATTGTACATTAGACTGATAGAAGATAATCTACAGAACAAACATTCTGCAATAAATGGGTAGAAACAGATGGATTGTCATAAAGGCTATGGGGCTGGATTCACACAGTACTTTACACTAACCCTTTTAAATCATACATACTGGAATTATCAGTCTTGCTGGTGGAAGTTAGCCAGCATTCGTGTTCCCTGATGTGTCTGCCTTTTTTTCCTTTTTCCTGTGTTTTTTCTTAACATTTCTTTAAGAACTGAGGCAAACAAAGAAATCTGGACAAAGGTGAATGTTTTCAAGTGCAGCTGAACAGAAATATTGCTGCTGCAATCTTGTCTTGCTGTGTGTGGCAAACGGACAAAGTCTCTCTTTGTGTAAATCACTTCTCTTGTCTTTTGCTTCATTTCACGTTTGGATTATGTTCTGTTAAAGCGATTTCTAGCAGTCTATGCAGATCTTGAAAAGCTGGGATTTAAAACTATGCCATGCCATTACTGTTAGCAGAGCCTTTTGTCTCTGTATCTTCAAACAATGCTATAAATCAAAGGTGCCCCTTCATTCAAGGTATGTTTCATAAGAAGGATTAAAACACTGTTAGAAACAAAGATCACATAACAGAGCAGCTCTAGGGAATTCCTTCATCATTGAATCCACCCTACAAGTAGTTAAGATTTGTCTGGATATTTTCTCCATCCATTAAAAAAGTTGTTTTGTTCTGGATAATTTTTACTAAAAAGATCCAGAGGCAATTCTGTATAAGGGAGGGGACAACACTGAGTACATAGACATTTGTTTCCCATTTCCACAATGAAATTAACTGCTATCACAGGACAAAAGTCTGGGCTTCCACCAAGGTGCCTAAACTGATGGAGAGAAGAGAAGGGGCTGTGCTCACTTCCCTGGAGAGAGGAAGGAGCAGCAGCTCAGCACAGCAGCACATGATGTACCAACTAGGCCTATGTGGGAGGTTAAACCTCGCTACATTGCATGTCTGGACAAGAGCTGAACTGCACAGTGATGCCCAACTTTGGAGGGAACCTACTGGCTGGACTAGACCAGGACCCCAAATACACCCTGGTCACAACAGACACTGATTTTCATCAGCCTCACAAACACTGTAACATGACAAGGACCAGGAAATGCCCACATTCACAGTTGAAGTTGGAACCAGTTGGCATTAGTCAGACTGCTGAGCATGAGAACAAAGCAGTTTCCCTGGAAGGGAACATGGGGTAGACACATGCCCATGGCAATGAACTAAGGTGGGATGTAATCAAATGAATGAACAAGGGTTTGAAGCAAACTGAAATGCAGACTTTTCTTATGCTTGTGTATTCATTTCACAATACGTTAAGACAGATCAAATAAGGTACATTACTTCCACTCTTAGTCAGAAAAAGTGTGAACTAATACATCTGGCCAGCAGGGGAAAAAAAGGATTTACACTGAGCTTTGCTAGCCCTTAAAGTACTGAGATACTGCGAAATTTGAATGCATCTTGAGAAAAGACAGTAACATATCACTTGACCAATGCATAATTAATAATGCAATTTACTGAAGATGTAACACAGATCAAAACAAAAATTCATGATGTAGAAATGGAACAATTTTATATAAGAATGAAACAAAACTGTATGTGACCATTCCAGAGAGTTATTAGAAAGAGAAATTGATGAACCCAACTTGAAAATGGCAAGTCATGCTGAATTTCAAGAAAATACCAGGTCACAGTAGGCCTGGTTGTTGATTTTTACAGGCCATCCACTCTGAAGCTTTTCCCACATTGCACTAATCAAGCGTTAGATAATGCCATAGAACCACAAAGCCTCAGGAAACCACTGATTATGACTGCCATCCCCAAACAAAGTAGACCTTTCAGTTACAGAGATTTGTATTAAACATGCAATTGTCTTCCTGTTGCAGTCTAAGAAGCATTTGCCCAGTCTGTGGGGAGCTGGCTGACCTTCTTTTTCTCCAGCTGCCAAACTGCATTAATGGATTAAAAAACATACACAGGAGACATTCCTAACAATATTTGTCAATAAACAGCAGCAGTCATGCCACAGAGATGTTATGCAACTGAGACTACAAGCCATGATACAATTTCCATATTAACAGAAAGCCAATGTACTTAAGTGCCACAAGCACAGAACAAAGTGAAAAGCTTTGTTAGCTAACCTTGGTTATCCACACTTTCTCTCCACCCTTCCTTTTGCTTACACCTTAGCCAAATTGACAGATTTCCTCCCTGCCCACACAAACCTCCTCCATAACAGCTTTAACATCTGAACCTTTCTATAAATGCCAGCATGCACCCAGGCCCACTGCTTCCATAGGTCATGTGCTGCTTCCTATGGACAATTTATGCCCAGCTACAGACTTGTTTTGCATGCTTCCTTGAGGAAGCTGGAATAAATAGGGAGAAAAAAGTTCGTGTCTTTCATGAAATCCCTGGAGTAAGGTTTACCATAAACATCTTCTCATTCCTAATGCTTTCAGGTTAAATTGAATAAAGCACAACTACAGCCAAAATACTTTTCCCCTACAGTAACCCAGGAGACATGGCTTTGACAGGAGGATGACCCCAACTACCTTCTAAAGAGTGACCTTTAGACTCCATGATGGTCCATTACCATGAATTGCTCTGTTACCTCCTCTCCTGGGTGTGAAGGTCAAGAGTCTGACAGTTTTCAGGCTCCATCAAAACTACTCCAAAGTCCCATTTGTGCATTCCTGCACAAAATGCTCTAATGTTATCCTATGTATCTCTAGCTACCAAAGCTGGAGTGTCTTAAAATTATGCTAGAAGAAAGCTTCCTCAGTATCCTGAGTCACAGAAATCCGATGGGAATTATTATGAATCTCTGACCATGCCCAGCTCATAAAGGATAGTACTTATCCTAGCTGCACCTACTAAGTAGCAGCTGTAACTCAAGCAACAGTTGCTTTCCCATGCTTTTAGCTCTAACTGGATTCCTAAGAGGCTCCTGATTCCAGTCCCAGATACAATATAGGCTGCCATGTTCTGGGGAAAAAAAACCAAACATTGAAGCTGCTGAGTATGATTTTTGCAATTTGGTAGAAAACCCTCTAAGCGAGGTGCTTTGAAATTAAATCTGTCTAACTTCTCTTCCAACACAGAGCCAGCAATGCCTATCTTACTTTCTGCACTGTTCAGGAGGGATCCAAAATTGCAATATAGAAGGTATTAATGGTCTGCTAGGCTTAAGTGAGAGATATCCACGTTATATTTATGGCTTTCCTTTTTTACATTCATACATAGGACAGTGTCAAGTCTACTGCAATGACAACATAATGTCAAGTGTTATTCTTTCTTCTTGCAACCACTGTCATCTTTTAACTAAACAGGTCTTTTAAGTAATTCTCCTTCTGTTCATGTCTGTGTACTCCCGGAGACTTCCTTTGCTCCTTCTTTTAACAATGACCCCATCAACAATGACACATGTTGAATAAGAATATACAATGTTAAATTCACACAAATCAGCAAAAGATGACTTTGTAATTTATGTGGGTCTTTAATATTGCATCTTTGCTGGTTTTCCCCTGAAAGTGCCCTCATAAAAATGTGTTAATTTTTCACTGTGGATGTTGCATACTGCTGTAGCAATCACCATCCTCACATGCAGCTTCCTTTCTGATCCATCATAAGTTACTTTTGGAGTTCATTCCAATACTGCAGCCATGACCCTGATGAACTTACTCAGTATTAGTGTGAAAGGGACACACAGTCTGTTTCAATATAAATTAGTAATTGTCAGGAGTCACAGTTTTTTCCAATTTTTCATGCTGAAAGTAAGCCTTGCAACAGCTTTCAGCATTAATAAAGCCTTGAAGGAATGACCCCGGGAAAGTTTCTAAAGATGAACAATTCAATAAAGAGCAGAATTAATGAAACTCAAATTTCAGGTTTCTCAACCTTTACTCTCCACTGTGATTTCTGATGTCTG
Source organism: Psittacus erithacus (assembly GCA_009867235.2). Taxonomy (NCBI): domain Eukaryota; kingdom Metazoa; phylum Chordata; class Aves; order Psittaciformes; family Psittacidae; genus Psittacus; species Psittacus erithacus. Next base: position 19,970 of record WYDI02025846.1, on the reverse strand, counting down.
ACAAAGGGTGAGTCTCAGCCTTTCTATCTACACAGCCATCTGTCTCCTAAGTCTTGCAGGAACCTACAAACTGAGAGGTTTCCACTGTTCTGCTAAAGGGTGTTGAAATTGAGCAAGCTCAAAACTTGTGAAAGGGAGTTCAATACAAGCAGATGCACACACAGTAAGACTGCACAGGTCTTATTTCCTTCGGAAATCAGGGTATAAAAAAGAGGAGATGAAATTAAAACATACCTTTGGGACAAAGTTGGGAAATAATAAGGAAAAACTCACCTTGGGAAAAGAAAGCATCACATAAAAAAACCCATAAGCAGCCACAGTTCTGCTCAGAAGTAACTTTGGGTGTGCCATGGCAACTTGGTAAAAGAGAGGTAACTTTATTCATTGAAAGCTGACATGCCTTAAATTGCACTTTGTCTTATAACTTGGTAAACAGACTGTAGAATTTACAGTAGTCTTTGGGATTTCCATTACTCGGAATGACTTCATTGTATCCCACTTATTTTAGCTAAGTTTTGTAATCACGAAAGATCTTGAAGGCTACTAAGAAATGCAGGCATCAAAGTATTTATGTATTGCATGTGTGCTGTTACTGTATGTTTCATAGTAATAAAGATAATGATAGCAAATGTATTTCTTACCATGACAAGCATTCATGAAATGCAGAAACAAAAGGCAATACGCTATCAGCAATGACAGATACACAAATGCGACATGTTCCACTATAATGTAAAGGGTCAGGCATTGACAGAGGTCACAAAAGTTCTTGTTGATTTTGTCAATTTAGTAGCAGCTGATAAAATAAATACAGAATCAGTATGTAAATGCATATCTACCAGGTGACATCATAATACAACATTACATCTCTATTTTGGCCTTCACAGCAAATTAAATTTTCACTTTCTAAAGCAAAATCATGTTTTCACACACACACTCAAAAAAAAAAAAAGGGACAAAAAAGATGCTGATCAATGAAATATAGTTTTATAAAATGTGAATCAGGGCAATAATTCATCTTTCTTGCCATTGCTTTTACACATTACTCACTGCCACAAGGTCTTCATCCCTGTAAATTATATCCTCCCAAATCACTACACTGAATCACAGATCTTTCTGATTAGCTGGTTTTATTTAGCCACCCCATAATCATTTGATTCACTCCATGCAAGTAAAAAACAGAGCTGTGATCCATCTGTTAAGTTATAGACCATAAGTTCCCATCTGTCATTCATGGACCAGTGGTAGCCCCTGGAGCACTCTCTGCCCATCTACAGAGAGTCGGCTGCTCTCCTGATGCTGCTTTCTCCTCATCTCCAGCTGTTAAACTGCATTAAAAGATGTGTGAAAAATAACAGAGAAGAAAAAAAAGTGAATTACATTATTTTTCCATGTAAACAATAGTTTTAGCTGCAAGACAAGCGTTATACAATTGGGAATGAGCAGGGAGGAACCTTGGAGCCATGTGCCATTCTCAGCTGAAGCTTTGTGAATGCTAAGTCCCTGCCAGTGGCTGCAGCTTGGTCTCCAAGCAGGGTGGCTGCAGGGTGCTTCTTCAGAAACCCAGGGGCCTCATTCAAGTGCCAGCACTGACAACAGGTTCATTCCTGATTGCCTTGAAAGAAACATCCACCACTTTAGGTAAGAAAAAGCTGATTTCTTTGGATAAGGCTGGATCAGTTGCCCCCCCAGCTGTTCATCTGGTCCTGCCCCTGAAGCTCCAGGTTGGACCACGGCTGAGAAGCCTCATGACTGCCCTCCAATCTCCACAGTTTACAGCCTGGAGTAGGAAACATAAGTTTTGTTTACTTCAGTCTGCTAAACTGCCATAGTTCAGGAAGTGCTATAGATCCCACTCCTGGAGGTGATGAATTAGTGGGTCATTTCATTCATCCCAGTTCGCTCCAGCCCCTCACTAAAGGTGACACTGCCTGCTCCCTACCCCTCGTTACACCTGACAGCCCATGGTGGGGCAGCAGCAGCAGTGGTTTCTGTGGCATCCATCCTCCCAGTTCACCTGCCCAAGGCTACCAACACTTAAAAGCTGAACATGCTGTCCTACCACCTCACTCACAGCCCAGCATGTGAGTTAAAGTACCATCAGTTCTGGTCTGGTTTAAAATGGCTCACGCCTTTGCATCCCCAGATACAAATGATGATCTGATGGGGTAAATTCTTCAGCTATCACATCAAAATCTGACTGAGATCCTGAAACCTATAATACAATCCCAAACTGTCTCACAGGTACTTGAATCCATCGAGCTGTCTTTCAGCTAGCATCCTCCAGATGCTGCACACAATATTACTATTGCAGATGACAGTGAAAAATCAGGATGCAAGAAAGCATAACCAACCAATACTTAATTTCATATAAGAGTACCTTAGATGCAGCAGTGGCTCTGTTACTGGGTTTTATTCATATTAACTCAGTAACAGTTCCCATTTTAATGTGTGGCAAATACATCAAAGTAGTCCTGTACACCATACCACAGAAACAAAAGCAAGAACCACATGGCAAAGGTAAGATTTAGGTGTATTTGGAGTTGGTACATCATGTTTTTTCTCATCTGCACTGGAGAAGTTGACACACATGGGTTACCCCCTGATACCCCTTCTCCCACCTGAATCTGTTTAAGTAAAACAAATCTATTTCCATGGCCAATAGCACACCAGAGAGTAGTATGGCTGACATCCATCATGAGTTCAAACAGCCCAGCACCAATTTACAGCTGGGTCTGGTGAGAGCACCTTTGCAGACATAGCTGGGACAAAGCTTCAATTCATATGTGGATTACCAGTGGATTAACACTAAAATGGCTCTGCAGCTCTGCTCTGGTCCTGACAGCACCAATACGTCTAAAACCAGGCTGACGTGGGAGTACTCTGACACACAGTAAAATATCACCTCTTACTTAACTCTCCCCAAAAGTGCTACTTCAAACCTTAACTCTGCATTCTTGGAACACACATATTTGGCAGTACTTACTGCCAAGTAAAACCAAACCTACTGCCTATAGCTGAATGACCCTATAAGTGAAGGTGAACATGTTTGTAGGTGTCCATTGCAGTAGCTTCTTGGGGTCAGTTGTGCCAGCCTCAGGGTTCTTAGGTCTCTTAAAACTCAGCATGTGTTTAAGCACTTTATACTGTTTAATTCTGGGTTTATGGGAGCCTAGAATACTCCACACACTAAATATGTTAAACAGTTGACAGCCAGGGCCCTCTGTGTCTCTCAGTTATTCATTTGGAACAAAAGGTTGTGCTTTTCCTGGGCTTTATGCTTTGCTAGCCTGGAATCAGCATTTTGCCAGCCCCTAAAGCCCAAATCTGAGCTCGTCCAAACTTTGGGAAGGATGGATCTGGCTCCAAGCCCTGTATTTCAAGGCCATCTTTAATCTAGTGCTAGCAAAGGGAGGTTTTTTAATGCTAATTCCTCACTTTCTCATCAACTAATGGAACAAAAAGGAGGAAAAACTATCTGGGTCCTAGGGATATTAGCATCCCTTTCTTTTGGAAAGACATAGATGATGAACCAATCGGGCTGTGAATGATAAACAACTGCTTTAAATAGATAAGAAGCAAATAGGCAAAGAGACAATAAGGTTATTAAGGGATAATACTGGGAAACTGAGTGACAGATGGTTATCTGAACTTCATTTAATTTCAAATTTAGCATTTCTTTTATATTCATTCCTATAATTTTTCTTTCCCCTTTTGTTCACATTCACTTTCTGCAGGAAAAAAAGGGGATAACTTCAAAATACTGAATTTGTCATTATCTAAAGCAAAAATTAAATGACTCACCAAAAACTTGTTACTTTGCTGAGGTCTCCAGGGTCACATGCAAGGGATTTTGTGCAGACTGTACCTGTTCTTGCTCTTCAGACAGAGGCCAGCACTGGCTGATGCAGCAGCTGATGCAGAGCTTGCTCTGCTCTCTGCTGCCCTGGACCATACTTCTGCCTTGCTCCTGTAGAAGCTGCCTATTTTTAAACTGCTGACCTGCAGCTCAATAGCACTGTCATACACTGCTCCCAACACAGATGACATCAAGCCTTCACCAAAATGCAATCAGTTCTCCTCTTCATTTGAAGCTTCAAAACCCATCAGGTAGCTTCCATCCAAAAGTACAGATATTTCACCCTTTGGTTTAAATCTTATCACCTGCAGCAAAAAAGAAATTCTCACCCTCTCATCTCCTCTATCCTCACCATATTCTATAATGTTCGACTATTCAGAGATGAGTAGCTTACATCCTCTTTGAATAAAGTATCAGCAAATTTCCTATGCATGGTTTCATTCACTTGGCAGCTTTAGAGCTGCCAATGCTATTGTGAATAGCACCTTTTTAAATAATGCCTGAAAATGATGTAATTTTACCCACAGGAAGTAGCAAAGTTATGTATTTCTACTGGTTTGTACATGAATATGCCATTTTTGAACGCAAAAGGTTCACTAAATTGTTTTAAAAATTTTTTAATCCCTGTTAGAAGGAAAGTATAAAAAGTCCTCCTTTTATAATAAATTAAGACCAACATCTGCAATAATATCTCTAATTTTATGTGCATAGGGCATACAAAGTGATAAAATAAGCAGAACTATAGTGCTGATAATTTTCATCAAAAGAATAATTCAGTATGGAATGACACCAGCACTCCAACTAATATTTCTTCATTGCTCTTAGGCTAAACATCAAAGAAATGTTGTGAACTGATTTTTCAGTATAGTCAGTTAGGTCCCTTAGAAACTTTTTATGACCTTTCAGATCAGACATTATCTAGTAGGAAATGTTGGGTAGAAAATAGTAAACTAAATAGTCATTGCCCCGTGCCATAGAAAACAACTTTTCCTTTGTGGAAAAAACAGACTATTAATATCACTTATGGAGATTCAATCAATACAGTTCTAAAGAACTTCTGCAGGGTTTTATTGAAATTAACCTAAAACCTCAGTACCTTCTTCTAGTTGTTTTTGTTGGGTTATCTGGGGGGAGTAGGGATGACAACAGGATGACTGCTGTGTTTCATGCATTCAGCAGAGATATTTTGCTAAACATTGTGATTTATTTTTTAATTGCGTAACTGTTCTAAAATTCAACTAAATTTTACATGGCTGTAGAGGAATAGTCCCTGTTTGTAATACTGAAGAATGTGAATAAAGCAGGAGAGAGAGCCTTTAGGGAACGCTGTTGCAAATCAGGGGGAAATACACATAGCTTGCCATGTGTTTAACTCCTTGAATTTATGTAATAAATGAATTCCAACAAAATCACAGCTCTGCAGATAAGGAGATAATACAGACCCTTTACCATCATAAGTCACTCCATCCCAACATCTCCTGGGAGTAACATTTATGTGAAAACCCCCAGGCATTTATTTCACTGGAACAACTTCGCAGGGTTAGTTCATGGAAAATACAGAACAAGCTAAACATAACCTCAGTTGCCTTCTACAAAATGTAGTTGCGTTCGTTGGGGAACCTTTCTTATTGGCGTCAAATTCCTTGGAAATCAGAGCAACAGAAAAAGTTCCCATGTCCTGAAAGCGACACTGTAGATTAGAATTGAATCTGGATTTAAGCTAAGTGGAATACACCATGCCATTCAGAACCCATCAAGTGGGATGGGGCACACAAAGTAAAGCAGACAAGCTGCTTCAGCAGCAAGAAGATAAAATAAAGAAAATCTGTTATGAAGAATACAGCAAACCTAAACAAAAAAATAAAAACAATGAAAGAAAGAAAAAGTGATGCACTGATGTGAACAGCTCACTGTTCATTATTCTCTTCAAAAATATGTTCAGATTATCATGCAGCCAGAGATACTGAGGTATCAGTAATGCTTTGACATGTCTCTACACTATACTGCTTAGGAAACAAGCACTGTTCTTGCTGCCAGTGAAGCCTGGAATTACATTTCCAATTATACATTTTGCCTACCAGAGAAAAATAAAGTAAAAGCTTATTAGTATCAAGCTTGTGCAGAGCTAGTATCTAGTGTAAATCTAAATCATGTAACTACATAACGTGCACTAGACTACTGTTTGTGCTATGGCGCTACATCTGGCAAATAAAGCTACAGTAATGCAAAGAAAACCAGTTCATCTACTCTTTATACTTAATATAACAAAAAGGAAAACCTATAGTAGTGGATCTGCAGGCCTTTGCAAGAGATGACCCCGTGAATGCTAAAAAGTGACATAGTTTCCAAGGGAGCTGCTTGAGGGAGAGAATTCCTCTGCTGTGGGACATACAGAAACCAATTTAGCTCAGGAGGTGCCTGTGCTGAAATAATTAAAGGGTAAGCAAATACAAGAGGGAAGTATTACAAATGCTTGGCCTGCTCTTGCACTTTCCTAGACAGTGATGTAACCGGGTACTTACAGACGTGGTGGGAAACTGGGTATTGAACTAAATGGATCTCTGGTCTAAGCCAGTATGGTTCATTTTATCGGGATGAGAGAAGGAAAAGGGATTTTTTTCAACAGGAAAAAAACTATCACAAAATTAGCTTAGTTTATGACCATGAATTCCTGTGCTCCACTTTACCAAAGAGAAAATGCACCAAACTCCACCCAGACTTATGCACCGGTGTTCAGGTTAAAGACACCACTACTTCAGAAAACTGAGTTTTACAGCTACGACTTGTCTTCACCTCTCACTGATTTCAAGGGTTCAGCAGTCACGAAATTCTGACTACAGGATGGCAGGGTAGGAAGGCAATCAAGCTCTTTTCTACAAATGCACTAGAATAAAAAAAATAATTTTTCCTAGATAAAAATTGTCACAAAATAGGAGTTATTTCATCAGGAATCTAGGAACCTGAGGTCTTTTCTCTCTACCCTCCTTCAAAGAACATGTTGTGATCCCGCACAATAACAAGCCCAGATTGGAGCCTGACTCCAAGACTGGTTCTTTGTTGTCAAAGGGGCACCTAAGGAGCACACAGGACTATGCACATCCCAGGCTATAAGACAGATAAAACACACAGATCAATGAAGTTCATATCCTGTGGGGGTTTTGTTCAATACAAGGAAGTACTTATAAGCTTTCTGCATTTTTCATCTTTCAATAAATGCTATAAAGATTATTTTGTCTAATATTAAAGCAGTAAAGCTGTACTTAAGCTTAACTGTACTTCAGCTTGACAACTGGATAAAAGAATTGTGTGGAGTACGAACTACTTGGAAGAAAAATCGTAAATCCTCTTGTTAACAAGACAGCCATCAGCTACCTGGACACAGTGGCAGGGGGTGACATAAGAAAGAGTTGTCAGTGGGCTGGAGCCCTCATTACCTCGTTATTAAAAATAACTGCAAAAAGAGACCATCATGAGTCATTTTCTTTGGGGCCAGATTTTTCTTATTTTTAGTCACGTTGAGCAATACTGTGCTTCATACTGCAGCAATGCAATTCTTATCAGATATTATTCAGTGTTAGTCAGAATATCTGCAGGTGGATTGTAGAGTTCAGGAGTGAACTTTGAAACCATCTTGGGATGAGGAAATGGATCATGGTATGAACAGAATCCCAGTCCTGGGATCAGAGAGGGCCGATATCCCATTGCTGTCTCTACCCACGTCCTGGGTTCAGCAGTAGCAGTCATTTTTTCTCCTTCTTAGTAGCCGGTGCAGTGCTGTGTTTTTGACTTTCAGCCTGGGAACAGCGCTGATAATACCGATGTTTTTAGTTGCTGCTCAGTAATGTTTACTCTGACCAAGGACTTTCTGAGCCTCATGCTCTGCCAGGGAGGAGGGGAAGCCAGGAGGAAGCAGAGACAGGACACCTGACCCAAACTGACCAAAGAGGTACTCCATACCACAGCACATCATGCTCAGTATATAAACTGGGGGCAGCTACCCGGAAGGGGGAGATCACTGTTCGGGTCGGACTGGGTGTCGGTGGGTGGGTGGTGAGCAGTTGTATTCTCTTCCCTTGTTATTTCCCTTATCATTATTATTGGTGGCAGCAACAGCGGTTTGTGTTATACCTTAGTTACTGGACTGTGCTTATCTCAACCCGTGGGAGTTACATTCTTTCCATTCTTCTCCCCATCCCTCCGGGAGCAGCGGGAGAAAGGGTGGGGGGAGGGGGGAGTGAGCAAGCAGCTGCGTGGTTCTGGGTTGCTGGCTGGGCTTAAACCACGATACCCTGCTTTGTAAACTTGCAGATTATCTTCTGATTTTGCACATGAGTTAGATCATCTGTCACATACAGCAATCTTTCCTCTTGCCTTGAGAAAGAGACTTTAACACACCTGATATTAAAAAAACTAGGGGGGAAGGGATTGAAGCTAATCACTTTTTAAGGAAAACTTGACATTGGTAGATTGTTAAGCATTTTGCACTCCTAAGCATGTTGCGGGAGGAATAAAATATTGGTTATTTGGTTTAGCATAAAGGTTTGTTGGAGTTCCTGTTTATGCTAGACAGGGAGACTATTTCTGCATTTCAATACTGTGATTCGATAGAAAATCACACAGCATTTACCAATCCAAAAAGGTAGTTAACACTTGCCAGTGTGGCAAAAGAGTTATGTCAAAACTTATTTCCTTCTTTAAGATAACAGCAGTGATAGAGATGAGTGCTGGAATGATGTGTCCATTTCTGGGATCAATGTTCTCTAAAAGCATAAAGGAAATACAGAGACTACAAGAACTATTTGAGAGTTGGAGAAAATCTGTTATGGTGAGAAACCAGACAAGACAGATCTTAATAGCTCATTTGAAAAAGTACATTTAGAAACGATCTGATTACAGCACATAAATACTGCACTGGAAAGAAAATAACAGGTAGGAAAGGCTGTATAATCCTTTAGAAGAAGGATTGTAAGGATCTAGAGCTGAATTCTAAGCAAAACTAATTTAAATTAAAAATTCAGCATCACTGCTTAATTGTGGGGAAAGAGGTTAATTACTGAGAAAAGCTATGAAAAGAATCTGAGCATTCTCCACCTCTGGACACCCCTACAGCATCATGTTGCTTCTAAAGCCAAGATGTTGGCATTTTAAGAGGTAACTGGATGAAGCTGAATGACCTATGATAACAGGAGAATAAGACTAGCCTTAACAGTCAGCTCTAGTCTGAAAATCAATAGAAAATTACATGAATCAAAGTTCAGAAAGCTGCAAAATATGGTAAAGAATTACTCCACAGACTTGATGGAATCCACTCTCATCTAATGCAGGCGCTGCTACTGGAGTACCACAGTACTTAGGAGCAAAATCACAGTCTGAAGGGCAATCTGCTGTAGTAATACAACTCAGAAAAAAGTGAGCAAAAATGCTTTGGTTCTCTTGGTGCTTGAAGAAAAAGTAAACAAGTTCCCAGATATTTTGCAGTGCTCGAAAAAGTTAAATAGCTTATATCTTAAAGTCTTTTCAATGGATTGGTGCATGTGGGCTGACGGATCTTGATGGAATGATGCACACAGGAATGAAAAATTACTATAAATAGAATCTGAGTCTTTCTAAAACCTCAGGAACTGAAGAAGGAAATTTAAAGAGATAGTTTTGCCTATCTGTGACAAGATGTACCATGGAAAGTCATTTCACAAATCCCAGATTTAACACTTGAGGTGTTTAACACTTGAGGTGTTTAACACTTGACTAATAAAGAGTGGTGGCAAATGGCAAATGAAATGCTGGAAATGTAGCCTGGTACTTATGTCACTTGAAAACCATATGTTCTCCATTGTATTCTGCTTTCTTCATTTAAAACCACTACCTTAAATGCTGAAATACGGAAACTAACACTTTCAATTTAAAGGAGCAGTCCTTAGCAGCTTTGTTGGTGAAGCAACAACCATATGGCAGAACAATTTAATCAGACTTAACCAGTTTTCATCTTTATACATGTATCAGCAAAATTCCTACAATTTAAATGCTTTTGTTTTCAGTGTTAAATAGAAGAGTTCTTCTTTGGCCTGCTAACGCAGCACATTAAGAGGAAATGGAAAGAGCTAAAAATGCAGCTCAACTTTAACAAGACTCCTCTCCTTATGCAAAATTCAACAAAGTTGTGTCCAACTTCATTTTAGCAACACAGTATCTGCATTATTTTAATGCAATTTACTAAAGGGGAAATGGCTCAAGAGGATACTTATTAGACCTTAGCATTAATTTATATGATGATTATCTGAAAATATTTTCTATGCTTGAAATGTCATAAACGTGGCCTTTTTCATTATTCTTAAAATGAATCCTTCCTGATATAAGTGGTAAAAGGACACTAGGTGGCTTTCTCCTTCATTCTTTGATATTATTCATTGTTAAAGAAATCTTATTTTCACTCTTCATCACCTGACAACAAGGATGCCTTTGATTTTTAGAGCAGCAGAGAGAGGGATGGACTTGAAAAAGAAACTAACCTTTCTATTTGGTATTTTGCATTTATTTGTCACCTGCAAAGGCTCTGTCTCTTATATTAAAAGACAGTAATTCTTGGGTACATGGGATTCAAATAAAAACATAAGATTTATTAATTGTTGAATTTCCTCCCTAAATATAAAAGTAATGTTAAATACCTTTACATATATTGAATAAATTGTGAAAAGTGTACATAGGTTGGATGAAACCTGAAATCTTCATGAATTAGAGATAGTAGAGATGGTCCTGAGCCATAGAACTCCTCAAAAGAAGAATAATGTCCATTCAAAATGCATTAATCTTTTGGCATTTCTGTACTTCCTTTGTGCCTGCAAGCTGCTCTGCAGGGATTAACATCACCTGGCCATTGTATCCTTCTCAGCTTCCTACTAAGTTTTTTAGGGTATCCTCTCCCATTTCAGCAAGCCAGCTTAGCCAGAATATTCCTTGGTATTGGCTCATTATTGCCTTGCTTCACTCAGCAGCCTGAGTTGTGGCTTTTGTAACTTTGTCAGTGGCCCATTTACTCCAGCATTTCTGCATGCCAGCAGGGATGAGGAGCTGCTTGATGAGACATGACGGGTTATGTTGTAGACTTCCAGGACTGTATTTTGTTTAAAGACCTAAGACAATGAATAATTCTTATCCCTTGAAAGTCACCTTTAAAATAAGAATAATTAATATTTTTCCATCACTGAGATTTTTATTATTAGGTAAGTCTTATCAGGATAATGTGCTGCCTTGCTTGCTACTGACTCATTTTGAAATCTAGGTTACTTTCCAAAGGTTGGTTCCATATGGACTGATTTACCTTAGAGAAAATTGCTTTTCAATTTAAGGAGTACATATAATAGGCTATGATGTGTGATTTGAAGTGGAGGAAAGCTGTTCTTTGTGCAAGTAATCCTGTCTTATCAAATCTGTCTTGCAATAAATCAAGATGGAGGGAGTGATGGATAAGAAATAATTCACTGCTAAGATAACCTTAGTCTGTGTGAGGCTTGCAAATTGCAGCTCCAAATTATTTATCATGGTTTACGGAGTTTGTCTTGGATTTGACAAATGTAGACATGTCTTAAGCAAAGCTCTGATTGATTTAACTGAAATCTATAATCACATGCATTTATTCTTTACTTTGTCTGTTTGCATCCTACTGCCTGTCTGCTGTTTCTGCTAAAAAGTTAAAAAATTGTGTTATGGAAAGTTGATATTTTCTGTCTCCTGACCTTGAATGGTAAAAGACATCATTGTCAATGGAAATGAAGTTTCATATCCATGATGCTACCAACAGCTTCTTAGACATAGCGCCACTGTTTTCATAAACAACTCCTGTGACAGGCAGTTAACATTTTCTAATCATTATCTGTTGATACCTACATATTTAAAGCTTGTTTACAGAACAGATTTGGAAATCAAGAAATTGAACTAAGTTTTTTCCCTATCAACATGAAACATGAGGAGTCATCTGTAATCAAACCTGTAAAGCTGCCACCTGGCAGAGTAAAACTCAAGCAACAGAAAGCTATAGATGGCTTTAAAATAAATGTAAATACATATTTAAATATGAAGAATTTTTTCATTTGTTTACCCATATATATGTATTTACATGATAAGTATGCAACTGCAATTTAGCTGAATTAAAATTACAGGCAGAATCTATAGCACATAAATTATGTCTACGAGATAATAGAAGTTCTTGAAATGCATATACACCAACTCTTATAGTCCCATAAACTGTGTTTGGACAGGAAAAGAAATGGCCATCTATTCTATACTGCCTGAGATGCAGCAATGTAAACGTTAAATGGGAAATGTCAATCAAGAGGACAACAAAATGGAAATCGCAAGGTTCCGATCTTCTCACGTGCAGATCAGGTTACGGTACAAACCTGAGATCACAAAGAAATGACAATTTTTGCAAAGGTGACCTTCGAAAGGTTTAGCAATCTGAGGTTTAGGTCTTCAGGTGAGGATCACCTCCCCCATATTTTTAGAGGAGATCAGAGAAAATTAACAAAGTGAAATCAGAAAAGTCCAGAACTTGAGGGAAAACACAGAAGTGAATGGTATATGGAAAAAAATATAAATATAAATATAAATAGGTTGATCAAGAAGAAGGCAATTCAGGTAACATGGTAACAGCAGAAAATTACATAGATGAGCACAATAATCCCTAAAATTTCCTAGAGAGTACTGCACTTGCAGGAATGACGTTGACTAGCTTGTTCAACACAAATGCATTGAGATGCTTGGATGGGGAGCATATGGATACAAAAAAAAAAAATAGCAAAATTGTAAAAGAAATAAATTTTTCTTGATTCTTTAAAGATATGTTTGGCTTTGCCAATAGCAACAGAATTAACAAGGTCTGCAAGGCTTGTCTTCAGTATATAGATATTTATGGGCTTATAGGTACATTCTCATTGAAACTCACTGCGCATCAAAGGATCAAAATAAGAGGTGGAGTGACTTTTCCTAAGCATCCTTACCACACTGATATATTGTTCCCCACTGCATAATTAAATCAATTGGCTGAAATTATATCAAATGATAGGGATGCCACCACTTACCTCATATGTGGTCTAATTTGGGGGTACATTCCAAGCACTTCTTTACATTAAAAGGTTTTCCTGAAAACTATGTTAGATGTTAGCTCAATTCAATGTCACTGCTCACAGTTATAGATTTATCTTCTTTTCTGACCGATTTCCTCTATAACAGAGCAGTTATAAATCATTGTCTGTAATGGAATTAAATCAAGCGATGCATGGCAACTAAAAAGATCAGCACCATAAAAATTGGCAGACTGGCAAATGTATTAACATCAGTACATGACATGCAGATAAGGAAAAGTAGTTCTGAACTTCATCTAGAATACAAAATATGGTATCATTGAAGCTACATGAATTTGGACAAGCCAAGTTATTGGCACTAACTTTCTAAAGGGTGACATTTTGTATTCCTCAGCCACAAAATTATTCCTTAAGGGACTAAGACATGGGATCTTAATTCTTAGGTAGAAATTAAGTAAGAAAAGGCAAGAGGTTGCTCTGAAAAGGCAGCAAAAGTCGAGCACTGAAAGTCTCTCACAATTTCATGGGTGATTTTATTTAACAGAGACTTAAATACTGGTATTTCAGAGCCACTCAAGAAGCCTAGATCACCCAGCACAGCAAATTACCTGTAACCCTTTCCTCCTGCTCAGGAAAAGTGGAACAAGAAGGAAGAGTAACCCAAAGGGTAAATATTAGGATGGGTACTAATGCCATGAGTTTCATTTTGTAACATATTGTAATTGCTTCCTATTTTAAGTTGAGGTTCAAGAAGAAATGATCCATAAAAGCAGCAATTATTTAATATTTAGATCACTGCACTTCAGATACTATTTCAATGCAACTTTCATATCTTTTGATGTCTAATCCATGATGCTCTGGGTTCAGCTGTAACAGTTATTTTTCTCTGTCTTAGAAGCTGCTGTCGTGCTGTTTTCAGCTTTAGTCTGAGAACAGTGCTGATAACACACCAATGTTTTAGTTGTTGCTAAGTAATGCTTACTCCAATCAAGGACTTTTCAGTCTCATGCTCTGCCAGTGAGGAGGGGTATGGGAGGCTGTGAGGAAGCAGAGACAGGACACCTGACCCAAACTAGCCACAGTGGTATTTCCATACCACAGCATGTCATGCCCAGTACTGAAACTGGGGGAGTGTCCTGTGTTCAGCAGTAGCAGTCATTTTTCTCCTACTTAGTAGCCGGTGCAGTGCTGTGTTTCTGACTTTCAGCCTGGGAACAGCACTGATAACACCGATGTTTTTAGTTGCTGCTCAGTAA
>WYDI02025845.1:32133-64677 GCA_009867235.2 Psittacus erithacus | reverse complement strand
CAAGATTTTGCCAGGCACAGAGGTGAGACTAACTGATCTGTAATTCCCCGGATCATCCATTTTCCCCTTCTTGAAAATGAGGGTTATGTTTCCCTTTTTCCGGTCATCGGGAATTTCACCTGACTGCCATGATGTTTCAAATATGATGGACAAAAAGAATGGCAGACTGCCACATGCAACGCCTCACTTGGATGTGTCTGCAGTCATGGAAGCTTGACAACCCTATGTTCTCCTACAACTTGACCTTGAGCTTGTTTGGAGGTTCTAGCAGGGGAGCGCAGCTACCGTATACCCACGACCGATGAACGGTACCATCTGCATCGGGGAAGGTCATCCTCTTCGACCAAGCATGCAGCTTTGGGAGTAATGCACGTGGAGTGGTGAGGGAGGAAGGGGACACCTGCCTTGCTAAGTCAGATCACCTGAATCAACCCTGGCGGTCAATGGAGTGACAGATGTTGCAGCCAGATCGTCCCCACATCCAGTATCTGATGATCTGATATGGCTCAGATCACTTTGCAGCAATGGCTATTGGTGCTTTGAGAAGGCTGTAGATACTAATAGTGTTGTGGCAGCAGATGGAAGAGGTGAAGGATGATGAATTGGGGATGATGGTTTTACTACACTCACAAAGTTTTGGAACAAGGCAAAGCTTTAGCATAAGCACAAAGGCATCTTTCCATTCTTCAGACAACTCAAGTGGAAGCTGCTCAAAGTAAGTCATTTAGCCCATGTTAGTGCTGACAGTGTCACTGATTTATAATTTAAATGTGTAATACTTTGACTTAGTAGATACTTCACCTTTTGAAGCTAGGTTTTTGCCGCATATTTGCAGTAAAATCTATTAAAAATTACTAATTAAGAAGCTTGTAACCTTTACTTACAAGACTGTTGTTTCCCCTGTAGGTGCCTTCAGCTACTTTCAAGGTAACTTTTTCAAAACTGGTATCTTTGCTTAAAGGGAAAAAAAAGCCAAACCAAAAAAAACAATACCCGACAAATTCCATCCCCCTTCCTGATTTCCCACAGAGTGAAACTCTCACTATGCGAATGTTCCTTTCCTTCTGCTTCTTAACCAACAAAGTTTTTTGATGGGAACTTCACCTCATTATAGACTCCTCGTCATCTAAATAATGTTCAGCACTAACAAAGAACACTGTCATAAAGCTTTTGATAGATGTTTCGCAGCCAACACATTACGGTCAGGATTTATGGGAACAATTTGGAAAAGTAAAAAATAGTGCTATCATTTAGCAGAGAAATTACAAATGCAAATTCAGAGGAAGACAGTTACCTTTTCTTTGTGGCAACAGATTCTTAAACTAGTTTCTGGAAAGGGGGAACATATAATAAACTTCTAATTGCGATACTAACATTAGGTGAGGAGGGAAAATTACAATAGGCCAGGTACCACGTCAACCCTGATATACTACTATACTTCTTTATGAGCACATTACAATTCAGAGAGCTAATAATAAAAAGTGATGCTGAGATGATGAATTGATGCTATGCAATTAGACCTATTAGAATTCACAAGAGTCGACAGGCAATAATCAAGCCACTTTCAAGCTGCCCATTGCAATTATCTTTGCACTTAAGAATCAACAAAGCACATAATGACTTGCTCTCGATTAAGGAATTCATGAGAAATGGAATTTTAATTAGTGTGGAGAAAATTTGGGCCATTTATTACTTTACAGGACAACAGATTGTAAAAACTAGTTGAGTAGTCTGAAGTTTTCAGCAGTGATTCAGGTCCAGGAAGAACACCCTGATGCTTCCAAAAAGAAGTCCCTAATAACATCCCTTGAAATAAGACTGCCAGAGTAAGTGCACGTTCACTTCTGATGAATTCTGGAAATAAACAGAAAACCAGACCAACAAAAAAAAACCAAACCCACAAACAAAACAGTTGGAGCTTGAAAGTAAAATAGAAACCTTTGCTGCTGTTTTCAATTACTGGTGATGAACAAGTCAGGTAGAATTACATTTATTTGCGGTACAAACCACAGATACCCAAAGGTCTAATTCTACATTCTCTTCACAACACGAGTAGGACAACAAGACAATGAAAATGCATCATCAGTTAAAATAAACAGAGTCTGAGTAGTAACTTGAATGCTGATTCAAGTTTTCTTGTAACAGCCCTTGAATAGGAAGATTACTTAGTTTCAAGCAAAATTACTTCTCATTGTTTGCTGATCCTAGTACAAAACAATTTACTAATACTTGGGAGAAAAGCACCAGTTAAATTCTGAAAGTGGAGCTCCTTGATAATATGAAAGAGAGGTTGATGGGGAAGTCGAACAATTACACTGAACTCCAGTGCTATGAAAAGTGCTTTTTAAAAAAAGCAAACAAAAATCCATACTTCAAGTGTGAATCCTGTCAGTACAAAGATGAATATAAAACTATCTGCCCAAGGAAATGAAGGGTAAGTCAAATACTGCATCAGTTTGTTACACAGGACTTGGTTTTAAAAAATACAGTACGAGGTCCAAAATAAAAAGCAGTAAATACTGGAGCATTGGCATCATTTACAATCAAACAATTTGGATTATTGCATGATCTGAAAAGATGTGTCCCATGCTCTAAGCCTTCCAAATTTCACATTTTGCTACTGATAAGCAGTTGGATATTTAGTGCTTAAAGTCTGTCAGAATGATGATCTTTGCCACAGTTAAGGACCTATTTCAACATTTCTCGTTCCCGGTTCTGTAAGGAAGCCCTGTCTTCCTAATAGCCCCATTAAAACAACATTCACAACAACCTGAATGACTTCTTGTAAGCAATGATACTTCAGCAAAAAAGATAAGTCACACAGGGATTCGCTCCTAAATTCACCTACGTGCTCTGTATAGTGAGAGCTTTGGGAGACAGCAGGGAAAGCAGCAGACTGCTGCCCTAGGGCCATGCCTCCCATGAAGGGAACACTTACAGCTGCAGAGCCACCATCTTCACCGCTCACAGAATTCTCAGGCAAAGGGCCTTTATGGATACATCTTTGTCCCCAGCATCTCCAGCACTTCTGGAATTGCCCCTGGGATCAGGGAGAGCTCGTCACAGGGTACAGCCGCTCAACGTGCTGCTGTCACTTGTGATCAGACAAGCACTGGCGACTGGCTGGCTCAGACACAGGGATACAGAAAGCTGGCACCAAACCCTCTCTGCCTCACTTCCCACCTTCTGGTCTAATGTCAAGGGCAGCACACTGAAACCAGCACATCTCAGGCAGGGTATTAAACGTGCTGCTGAAACCTGCCCCTTCTTCTACCCACAGCTCATTCCTGTAGTTGCAAAACAAAGAGATTGGAGAAGTGGCATAACTTTGTTCACAAAAAGTCAACTCTGCTGCAGTTGTTAAACATAAGCTTTTTCTGTGAAAATAATGGCATTTAACTGGCCTAGGTATGGCAGCAAAGATGCTTTTAGAAAGGATCTGAGAGCAGTGAATCCCCTTGGAGTTCCAGGGTGAACAGTTCACACATACCAGGATTTTTTGTTCAAGCAATAGTATCATCACTTGAAAAACATCACACAGTTAATTCAAAATATGCTTACAAGGTAAAGAACAGAGTTACTCCAAAAAGGGCTCCCAGATTAACATCAAAATATGTTAAACAGTCATAAAAAGCACTGTGCTCTTGAGGATCGTTACAAGTGAACCTGAACTAAGCAATTCTCTGCGCTGCAGAATTTACAAGATCATGGCTCAGTACCTCATTAAAATTAGGGTTCCGTTAATTAAAGCCTTCTTTCAAGTGATAGATGACTACTGTGGATATAAGCTGTACATACTGTTGAAACTTCATATTAGGAATAGATAATGCACATAAAGTATATATCCCTGGGTGGAAATAAATTTGGGGGACTGTTCTATAGAAGCAAAGATTCACTAGGCTGTAATACAGAAATGGGTGCGACAGGCAGAAGGTTCCATAAAACTCAGAAAAGGCTTATTAGCACCCAACCTCATTTGAAAGTGTCTGAACTAACACTATCTCCTTTTCACAGGCTTCCAGCCTTGCTGAAAGCCACAGAAAGGCTGACAAGGAGACCTGATAGCCTCAGGAATGAACTTCTTTGTACTCCCTGCCCTAAACCCTTTCATCTGACAATTTAGAAACTATATATTTCATTAAAGGACACAATGATAAAGAAAAACCCCAATGTATAGAAGTGTGCTTGACGCACTAATGAAGACAGAGTGCAATTTATTTTATCCTGAAACCTTCTCACCTAAAAAAACTCCTTGATTTCTAGGAAAACAGAACACTACATTGTAATGTTGTAAAGGAGAGAGAAGGGGAATCTCCTTCAGAGAATGAACCCAACACCCCTTAAGATGAGCACAAAAAGTCTTAGGATTGAGATTCATCAGAGGTGACATCAAAGTCTTCTGAGTGCAAGGAAGTCAATGAGGCACCTCTAAGGTCATGTAAAGGTGATGCATCAGCTGTGCTATATGATAAAGCAATAGGTAGCACACTTTAAAAACTTCTTTAACCAATAAGCAATAAAACTAATAAATACAACTTCCTGTTAAAGATGATATTTTTTTTCTTCAAGAAGTTAACAAATGAAAGTTTTCCAAAGAACAGCATTCAGTGCTATGTGGATATTCAAGTCTCTCTCTATATATAAATATATACACATATATAGAGACTAGTCTATATATATACACACACACACTTGGACCACTCTCTCTATGTCTATATATATGTGTGTCTATATATATACATGTGTATATATATATATATACACACACACACTTAGACCAGTCTCTCTTTGTCTATATATATAAAGGGTCAGTCTTTATATAGCGGACCCTTCCAAATGCTTTGATTCTTTAATGGTTTCTGTGGTTTCAGTGAATTCAAATTCCTTCCTTATTTCCATGACTAAAAGATAAGTTCAAAACCCAAATATTTTGTTACTTATAAATTAAGTATGTGTAGAGTCTAGGCTCTGTTGCAAGTAAACACAGAGAAATTATGAAGGTCAGAACACACCTTTTACCTCCACCGTATCAGAAAGAGTAGAGAACACACCATTAACTGTACCGATTAGTTACTAATAGATCTGAAACAAGAGGAATGCATCTACAGAGACATCAGATCCATGAGCACCTTCTGCAAATTCTGCAAGCTGGATGTTTGAAGAGTGTCCAGAATTAGCTACAACCAAGGAGACTCAAAACCGGGGATCTTCCTCCCAGTTTTGGCACAATGAACACAAATGGTGAGAAATGGTATAGACCTAAAATTGAGCTCATGCTGAATGCACCCCATTCCTGTGATTTCAGTGGGAATAAGCTAGCAGGCAAAAAAACCAACTGCAACATATCCTTAGTATTTTCTTGCTTTTGACCCCTGAAAGGGTCAGCAGTGGCCTATGAAGTAACTAACACAGCCATTGCAATAATGAGTGTAGCAAACAGACAATACTGTTCCATCAGTTTGCTACTGTGTGAGTTTTCTGCTTGTAATGGAGGGAGCTGTTCCCCGATGGGACTTAGAAGTTTCAGTATCTTCACTTGGTATCATCTTGATGAGAAGCTGTTCCTCCCCTGCTTTCCCCCAAAGGAGAGCATCCTTGCTCCGGGGAACATATTCCCTGCCACGGCTCAGGGCTCCACAGAAAGCCACTCTCAGCAATTAGGCACAGCTACATGAGCCTTTTCAAAAGGATGATGCTTTCAAGACAGTACAGAGGCAATCGTGCCTTGTTGACCAGAAACCAGGACATGAAAACCCTGAAGAGTTTGCACTGATCAGCTTTTTATCTGTTTTATTGCAAGGAAACCAGATGAATGAAATGCAGCCAGACACGTTCTGACCGCACAACAAATTAATTGAAACCCAAATTTTCTGCCTTGTACTCCCATCTTTTCTGTATAATGGTGCCTCTACCTTTTTCACACTGCCTCTGCTCTTCTCCGCTAACTTCTTACATATGATAATGATTTTCTGAAATACAGAATTAAATCAAGCCATATTTTAATAAATGGAGCGGGAGATAAATAAATCAATATTGAGCAGCATTTTTTACAACTTTCCCAGAAATAAAACAATTAGCACAGTAGCAGCGACTGTAATAATAAAATTAGCCAATTAGGATAATTAAGTGATTACCACACTGAATCAAAAGATTAGCTAAAATAAATATGGATAAGCTCTGAGATGGGGAAGAGAGAGTCTGCACTGTCCTCCTTCTGTGTCAAATGGAAAATGGTTATGCAACCCAGTAGATTTATTGCCATACACCCAGTCTGATCTGATCCATTACTCTCGTTGCACTAGCGTTTGAAGAAGATACCTTAAAGGCGAATGAGATTATAGCTCTGCCCATGTTAATTGTTGCTGTAATACTATTTGCAGCATACTTTGACATCAAAATTTACTACAGCTCTAATCAGTTTTTTAGGAATGCTACAAACTCAAAAAATCTAAAAGGCTTAAATATTAATAGCACTTCAATGCTTCTCTCCCAGATGGCAACACAGCTGACTGCCGTTCCCTCCTGCAACACAGCGCTGTTTATCCTCCAAATGTCCCCAATAGAAAACCATTTTAATCTTTTGTTGCTGTTGTAAAACTTGATCTACTGTGGAACAACATAATTAAGTGTCAACTTTCAGATATACAGTACAAAAAATAGATAGAATAATCCAGCCTGTACATCACCAATAATTCAGTGTACAGCTCAGTGGTAATGGGGTTCCAGATTGTCAGCTGAAAGGTGC
This sequence comes from Psittacus erithacus, assembly GCA_009867235.2. NCBI lineage: Eukaryota > Metazoa > Chordata > Aves > Psittaciformes > Psittacidae > Psittacus > Psittacus erithacus. Next base: position 57,932 of record WYDI02025845.1, on the reverse strand, counting down.
AGTAATTTACCCCTCACAACACTGGACTGAGGTGCAATTCTGCTGCACTTGGTGCATTTTCAGCACATTTTCTTGCTGTTCCCTTTTCTCTTCCATTAGCCTGCTAAAAGCTTTATGATACCTGTGCTGTATGATTGCACTGTGTAGCCAACTGGAAAGAAGCAGCACTTTGATTACAAGTGTCTGATGACCTGTTAGTTCTTGTAAAAGTTATGGAGAGATTACACAATCTAATATAGGGTGTGTAAGGAGATTAGCAGAGGAATGGGATTTAGTACAACTATCTTAAGGAAGATGAATGAAGGAGAGTGAGCAATTAAAGCAGTTGTTCTTGTCTGGGGTTTGAACACTCTTTCAAATCCAGACTACCTATGCCTCTGCAAACCTGCACACAGAGGACTGAGTACCATCTACAAGCAATTCTTTAGTGTCTATCCTTCCTATCCCTACCAATAAAGGGTGGGAACTAACATACTCTGTTAGGAAATACCTGATACTACTACATGCCTATTACTAGATGGTCATAAAGGTATGCAACTATAGCAAAGCTACATGAAAGTGAGAGAACAAGGGGAGTGGGAGATTTAGGACAAGTAGAAAAACTGAAACTGAACATTAGCACAGCTATTACATACTTAGAGTAAATAATTCAGACACTAAGCATCAGGCTGAAAAAGCACGTGACCATCAGAATAGGCCTATTCTGAACAAGTCAGAAGCAACTGTAAGAGGAACTAAACAACTCATTCTTCTACAGGCACAATTAATCTGTGGGACCTGATCCTTCAAAGCTGATCACAGTGGAGGCTGGCCACCACAGGGTCCTGTTCCAGTGCACTCAGTAATACCAGCTGAGCGAACAACACAGCCTTTGAAGGCATCAACACTAAACCAAGATCCACATGCTCTCCCCAAGATGGGATGCTATTACAGCCACACAAGTCTGACAAAGACGGCAGATGCCACACTGGCCAGCTCTGAAGGAATCATCCAACAAACCACCCTGCTCCCATCATTACAGCTCTGCTGCAATCATCTGGCAACCTGTGAGGGACCACATGTGCACAGAATTTCTTTTCCTTCCCTTATAACTGCAAAGACCAATCTCTGCTCCTGAGGGCCGAGTAGTATGATGTGAAATAACACATTAAGACTGCATCCGTGATGCACTGCCATGTAAATGAGTTACACGAAGGACAGAAGGGTCTGCATCATTGGCATATAACCTCTATCTACAACAGTTAACCTAATGTGTTTACTTTATTACCCACAATATGCATCTGTCGAAAGATGCTGCAGTGTGTTATTTAAACACAAACCACCATGAATATTTTTATAGAGCTGCTATTCCCCCTAGCGCTTATTATTTCCATTTTAGCTCAGTAGCTTTCTCAACAAAGGCTCCTTGACGTAGGTCCACATGGGAACATCAACTGGTAAGTCTTTAAATCAGCCTCCTTGTTAGTGGAAGCACACAATACTATTATCCAGTGACTTGATATTCCTGCTAAAGAGCAGGAGGTCAATTCTCTTCGTCAAGTTAATACCTCCACAGAATAATTCCCTGGCTGGCATGAGAAGAGACAATCCTCTCGCTACATGGCACAACCTGGGACGCCAGCACTCAGCAGTGACCCCGGGCACCAACAACTCTATGGCAGCTGCCATTGCATTCAGATCTGGGCCCGATGCTCTGCTACAATTCACCCACATTAGTCCAAAAGGCTGTTGTGGAGAAAATAAAGCTAACTATGCTAAGATAAAAGCAGGGCAGTGTATCAAGGAAGCAGGCATGATATTGTTTTTCTTTGGTGCTTTGAAGCCAGCAGGGCTACGCATTTTAAAACGTTGTTTCTTTGCATAGGTCTTTTCTTCAAAAAATAAATCCAATTAGTTTAAACAGCATCTGTATATCAAAATAACCCAAGGGAAAAAGCTTTTACTTTTTCCTTTTGCATATATATACAAGAAAAAATAAAGTTAGACACTACACTCAACATGGAAACCAGCCAGTGCCACAGATTTCATCCACATACTGAAATAGATGTAAATGCACGCATACATCCAGTGAGCACATAATCATGTCTTTTCATTTAAATTCTGCTAGAATCAATCAGGTACAAGTGTAAGTATCTGTCAACAACATTGTTCAGTATTGAACTGGATTTTAAACTAGAGATCAAATTTCCATTTTGACTTGGGTCTCACACAATTTTAGAACAAAATAAACCATACCCCACACCTTTGTGGGCTAGGTATCAATAAAAACAAGTTTGTAGAAAGAAGTGGTTTTGTACCAGCTTTTGAGACATTCTACAGTAGCAAAATAAACCATTCACACCCACCCAGTAATTCAATACCCACCTTTGAACCATTGTGTTCTTGAATAGACAACAAGTCTTACATCAAAAATTGTTTCACTAAGCATGGACTAGAGCAGCTTGACATGATCCACAACACTGGACCAGCTGTCCTGGTAGAAGACAAGCTGCCATTACTCAACCCAGACATGAATGCTAGTTTTCCTCTTCCCAGGCATTAGCTAGTATCTGAGCATTCCCAGCACTCACCAAGAATCACTCTCGATTTTCAATCGAATGAACTTAGATACCACTATAGGATTTATCACACTACATACACCAAGGATATTCATACAAACTTTTCAAACGCTCTTGTGCATTCATGTGTGCTTCAAAACAATCCTGTAGAATACTGTTATTATAAATAATTGCATGGCGATTCCATCATGAGAAACAGAACTATACAGTTAGAAGAATAAGGCTTAAAGATAATACGAGCACACGGAAAAGAATGACATTCTAGAGATGATGACATGGTTACAGAGTTGACAGATGCTTAATTATAGGGTTCAGACATCAGGGACTGACCATGTAACACATGAAAGGCTGCCAGTATGGTAGACACAAAGCAGTTGAAGATACTATCATATAAAATGTTGAGAGGCCGCAAACAAAAGAGAAGAGTTTCTTTCCCTTATTTCTAGGGAAGATTTGCAGTTGTGAACTTCAGTGCTTGCAAAAAGGACTGAGTCATTTTGCTGAATCACAGACCGAATGACCAGTGACAGAAAACATTTTGCATTATTATCCTGCTCATGTCCCAGCTGGGATCACTTGAAGCACTGGAGCCTCGACTCAATTCTGTACCAATTACTCCTTGGCCTTCTGGCAGCACTTTTGCCAGATGTCATTGACTTTGAGGGCTCTCTGCTTGAGTTCACGTGTTCCCATGTTGTGAACATGTGCCACTTGGAAATCGAGCTGGATATGTCCCTCTCTGAATTCAGTTACGCATTTCCAAAAACATCTGGTATTGGGGAAGAACCAAACATCTGCTGACTTTCAGCAGAAACAGGTATTTATGCTACCATGTCTTTGAAGACACCATTATTGTTTCCCCATCATTTGGCCATCCCTTTGAAAAAACCTGACTGGTGTTTGGGGAAAAGACATTTCCTGCTACAAAAATAAGCCAAACAAGACAGTCCTTCAAAGCAAGATTTTACAGTGGTAGTTACTGGCTGGTTTTACCTTGTATTAACAAAGTGAACCACTGTGCACCAGCAGCACCAGTTGCAGCAGAACCATTTAGAAAAATCCCACATCCCATCCTGCCACATCCATAGGCTCCAGAACGTTTCAAGCTTATCAGAGGATAAACCCAACTGCTGTCAGAAGCAGATTTTTGTATTTTCATTTCAAAACTCAAAGCACTGCACTGAAAGGCAAATTTAGAGGAGCAGCTGCCCTTGTACAAATGCAGAGCTTGCTGTTCTGTCCACACTGGAGGAAGTTCCATGGACATTTCCATCACAGATGGACTGAACCTAAGCATGTATTTTGTGAATGAGTGGAACAAGAAATGACTATAGCAAGTCCCCGACAGCACTGCCATGAGTTAGATGCAAGGCTGTCTGGGCGGCTCACAATTACAGATTATTCGTGTCTCGCACGATGCTTCTGCTCAGTACAGAGCCCTCCACAATGCCAAAATTATTGGGAAGAGTTAAGACAGCAGATGCTAAGATCCCCAGAGCCCTGCAATTGGATCTAGAGGATGATCATGATCTTTGATTATAATGCTGGTTTACTCTGAAAGATCCCAAGATGCAGAGAAGGGGGTTGTTCCGTACTTCAAAATGGCAGAAGCCTGTTTGAAAAGGTTGGCCAGTTACTCTCTGTCCTGAAGCACAGGGCAAACTGAAATCCCATGAGGAGTTTACAAATACAGCTGTAACAATGTGCTCATAGACAGAAAAATGTCAAGGGTCACTACAGCCAAAGACACGCACTCCAATTCAGACACAGTGTAAAAGCCGCTGCCTTTGCAAGTTCTGTGCTCGATGGCATGCTGGCAGCAGTGTAGATTTAGTGGAAATTCCAGGAAGTTCCAACACCATTAAAAACCAAATAACACTGCTGTATTTATGAGCTCTGGATCTACAGCCTGACCTCATCCTAGGCTTGTCTTACAAACCACATGACAGCAGGCTGGTAAACATCATGCTATCAATCATCGATACCCAAAATAAGGATTTAACTGTCAAAAGAAAGTGCATCTAACCAAATTTATGCTCAATTTAAATAGCTACACTTCCACGGTCTGCAATTCTTTGATTTTTAAGTTTTATTTTTAAAGGGAATATTGAAGCGTTGCATTAGACTGTTGCCTACAAAAGTGTCTCTTTCTTGTAGGTATTCTGAATTCCTGTGTATTATCAGCAAAAAGTATAATCTGCACATACAACGTCAATACAATAAAAGCTTTTCAACAGAAGAGAATGTACATGACAATTACAGTGCTTAAGGCAAACTACTGTTAATGTTTTTGAATACCTAATGACATGTTGATTCTCTGTCTCACCAGTTAGTAATCTTCATGGCTTTTTTTTTTTGGTGATCCAACCCTTACATACTTTGAATAAAGAAGGATTTAATTTCAAGCACAAGGAACCCAAAAAGCCAATCTTGGTATAAGCTGGAAAAAAAAGTGGCTTTTGTTTAAACCATCAGAAGTTAAGCATGCCGCGGCTGGAATGGTAAACTATTATCAACACAGACCTGTCAATCTGTATGAAGTCTTTCCTTTTTATTAAGTTATTTTTCTCTAACAAGAAGAACAGTATATTTACCAACCTCAATTTGCTTAGTGCAAACAAAATAGCAAGGTAATCTGTAGACAATATATCATGCAAAAAACCCACAGTCTGATGACCATTGTGAGCCAAACTATAGTCCCTTCAGATATAAACCCTGCAGTTCTCTATTCTTCATTCAAGGAAAGATTGAAATACTTGGTTTTCCACTAACAAATACTTCAGTTGGTCTTTGTATCACCTCTGGTTATGCCAAACCAGCCAATTCCATCATGTATTCATGATCTCTTATGCTACATAGCCAAACGCAAAGCAGAGAATTGAAATACTAAGTCCAATTGCTACATATCTTACAACAGAAACTTCATTTGCATTTATAGTAAATTCAGCTGCACTGATTTGATAACACAGAAACCAAAAAGCTAATTATGTCTCAGAAATTTCAAAGCTAGCTCAAAGTGCTTTGCAGTGAACAAACCTGAGTATCTTAGCATCTTATCTACTATTACAGAATGGTTTGGGTTGGAAAGGACCTTAAGATCATGCAGTTCCAACCCCTCTGCCATGGGCAGGGACACCTCCCACTAAACCATGTCACCCTATCTTGCATATGTCCAAGTAGAATAAGACATGAGAGGTTTTGCAAGTGTATTGCACAGAACAGACCTTCTTCCCCAACACAAACTGCATTTGGAGTTAAAATAAGAACAAGAAAGAAAGAAAAAGATCAGAACAGGGATTGCTGAAGAACACAATCCACATAAAAATTATCAGCATAAGATCTCAAAAAGAACTTTTTCATTCTGACAAACCCTGCAGAAAACTCATCATGAGGAATTTGAAATTCCTGCGGGAATGGAGGATTACAATGCAGAATCAGAAACTGAGGGGCAGAGCAGGGGAGGTCACACACCAGCAGACATCAGTAGGCAAGGAGTCAGTCACTTAGAAAAATTAAATAAAGTGGGAGCCCCTGGCTCCCTGCATATTAGGTTTTGAGTATTCCCAACAACTACTTGCCAGGTGACACCCGATGAAAGCAAGGAAAGGGCAAAGCAGACTACAAGGCTTGAAAGGTCCACAGAAACTCACACTGGCATTCACAGTTGGAGGGGAAAGGAGGGAGCAGCAAGGTCCGCTCCACCAACCTACCCCATGCCACCATGTTAGTTCTTTAATTTGTTCTACCTGTCTGCTCAGATTACCTAATGTGAATCTCAAGCTGAAATTACACCGGTGGCCGAGCCATTGGGTAAATTACTTTTGACAGAATTAGGAAATGTGTGCTGTAATTGGGTGTTCCTCAGTAATCGACATGGGGCTTTGCCTGATCCCCACACTGAGCTGGAAAGGCGATTTCAGACCTGATGGGGTTTTCCATGCCAAGAGGGGACAATTTCTGCAGCTCCTTGAGACTAGAAGCAAAATTCCTCCTCAGACCATTAACTAAGCCGCTTACAATGCTACCTACAAAATAGACCTAGTACTGTCAAGAAACGCTGAGAATACTGTCAAAGGTTTCAGTGGGGGGGGAAAAGTGATGATTTTACAACTAAAGCTTAGTCCAATATAAGCTTACATACCCACGGAGACCACAGAAGGTAAACGTGTACCTCCCCCCTGTGGGTACCCAGGAGTCAGAAACAGAAGGGAGAACAAGACTCCAATCCTTGTAGGCTATTCACATCTTGCCACTGCTTTTCCCAGTAAGAAACCCAGTCCATCCATGAAATTCACACCAATATGTATTTTCCCAGACATTTACTACATGACTTTCAGAGAAATATGCTTCCCCAGAGAGTGTCTGAGCTCACAAGAGCCAGAGCACAGTTTGGGCTGTGTTTCCCCCATAGGGGAACAATAACAATATTGGAAAACTCAACTAAAAAGTTGAGTGCTATATAAAGTGTGCAGATCTATACTACCCATCAGCATGCACACAGCAGATGTATTTTTTCTTTCCAATTAGTCTGGTACTGGACGGAGGGATATGGGGGGAGGAAAATCCCAACACAGTTTCAAGAGCACAGAGCCTGCAAGTGGACTTTCGAGTTCTTCAAATGATTTGTAGCTGATCTCCTGAAGGAACAGAAACTAATGAGAAAAACAAAGTCCCTCTAATCTGTCTTCGCTTGCAAATTCTTTCCTATAATCCCCATCTTTGTTCCCTCCTGGTAGGCTGTTCACCAGATTTACATTTCAGAGTCTTCCCAAACATTCCTTTAGAGCCGCTACTGACACAACATATAATCACCCTACCTGAGCCTACTACTTATAAACAAACAAAAGGATTGCCTGTGTTTTTGTGAGACTTTGAAAAACCTAAGTGATTAAATATTGAGAACATTCAAATATTTAACAATACACTCAGCACACACAAAGAAACCTGGAAATTTACTTTTCCAACAGGGGCTGTCACCCATTTAAAAGGAATAGGATGGTGAAGAACTACTGGTGGATTTTACTATCTTAAATTATATTTACAGAGTAAAGAGGAAGCAATAGGAGGCGTATGTGAAGCACCATATAAATATTTAAAAGGGAATAACCACATCTGCCCAGAGCAATGTGAGATCATATTAAAAAGGGAGGAGACCCAAAGGTGAACATAAAACTAGTTACGTTCTTGCATCAGTTCTCAAATTCCAGGTTTTTCTTAGAGGAAAATCATAACCAAACTTGGACATGCATGGGAACAAAAAGAAGGGAAAAGTTTTTATATTAAAGCATTACAGCTGCCATCAGTTCAGCTAACGATTGCTATTAATTTCCATCACCTTATCTCCCAAATTAATGAGCTGAGATCACAACAGTCCATAAAAGAACTATAAATCAGTTAAGGAGCAGACAACTTTTCATACATATAAATACACAAAGAAAAATTAACCCATCTGGTCAGATTCCAATTAAAAAGAGGCAAAGAATAGAGTCTTCAGTACGCTGGGCTCCTTACTCGAACAGGTCACTGAACAAATCTATCCCCCCAAGCCCCACAAGGGCTGTCTGAAAACACCCAGACCAGAAAAAACTTCCTCAAACAGCAACACTTGGCAAACAGCGTGCGTCCTTTTGTCTCCCCTGTGCTTTAGCACCAATCTTCAAAAACAAGGAGAGGAAAAAATCCTATTTCTCTGCATAGCAATGCTTTCACAGAGCCGCACTTGAAAATCTTCCCGAAATACCTTTAAGATTGAGGGGGCTGGAAGAGGTCACTGGGATAAACTGCATGCAACCATTTCAATCACAAAGCCGAAAGAAAGCGTGGATGAATTTCAGAACCTGACCCTCGCCAAAAAAAGACATTTTCCTCTCTCTACGACTGCATTAATTTTCTAAATTCACTGTTTAGTACTTTTACCCTCCTCCTGGGAGTCACGTACCAGCTATGACTAGAAGGAAGAGTTTTCCAGACACGTGGGCCAGCAAACTTTATGGACATGGTATAAGTTACTGCAGGTTCTGAGACTTACAAATCAACTACATTGACAGCGTCTTTTTCGGCATCTAAGCATACATGAGCCACTAGTAACAAAAAGTGACCAATTAAATGAATCTCTTTATAAAAGATATAATCAATCTTCTAGAGATTACTTGCTAACCAGGACTGAATTTTAAGAAGGTAAAAACCATGACTTTTAAAAGGAAAGCTCTTTAAAGTCTTCAAAAATACTGCTTTAAGGGAAATGCTCAGCATATCCTAGAAGTTTCCTTCTATCTGCTGGGGAGCAAGGGGAAGTAATCACTAGGGAGCAAACATTAGGTCTATTTGCCAGGGTGAATATTTAGAATCAGTAAAAGCCGGGGTTGTGCCACAGCCCATGTTAAACCTATTAAATCTTTATAACAACTGGCATTAGCAGAAGCATTTGAGCATTGAGGTTAATGAATACACAGGTACTCTCTGGTACTCTGGTTTTAATCATCAAAAGGCAATTCTTATCCCAATTCCCAAACTTGGGGATATATCTGTTTGAATATTAGTGCTGGTGATCACAGCAATACCAAACCAAGTCAGACAGCACCATAAGCTCACAGGAAAAATGGAATAATAATGAGATTTACGTCAGTATTTCTCACACCGGTTTCAATTAAAAGTATGCAAGAGTGATACCATCAAGCTCAAAATTGGTTCTGCATGACTGAAATGAAGGCCTACTGCACTGACTGTATTTATACTCAATTATTGAGCAGTGACCCTTGACTTTCCAAGGAGGCAGGCAGCCAAAAAGTTGCATTAAAACATAACTTGAAATCCAGCCAGTTTCCAGAATTCTCCTGAAAGGGATTGAACTTTGTGCTGTGCAGAATTAGATTAATTTGATGATGGTCTTTTCACCCACATTCAGTAACCGTGGCCTTTTTTTCTACTGGAAGATCAAGTTTTGACTTGCCAGGCCTCATAATGTAGTGCATGGAATAAGTAGAGAAAACAAACAATTTTCATCTGAAATCACCCCACCCCAACCATTTCACTTCATGACATTTTGTCCCTTCTCCCTCCCCAGACTTGTTGGATTTTCTGGCAGGCTCTCAGTTTACATTTCATTGAGCAGGTTACTCCTGGGTTTAAAAGAGCCACACATAGAGAATCCATTTTTTCTTAACGTAAAGGTGTGATTCAGGAATTAATATCCAGGTTCCCAGTGCAGCCAGGGTCCAACACAGATTTAACATGGAAAGCACACACTCTATTTGTTACTGTCATCCTAACAATGTGTACCTGAACTGGGGTTTGAACTGAGACATAATTAATGCGATCTGTGCACTAGGTTTATAATTTAGCTGTTGCAATATAAATGAAATTGGCACCCACCACTAGGCATGTCTTTGACTAAGGAAACGTACACAGATTTCTTACCCCATCAAAGCACATCCCACATTCAACCACTGTTAAGTTTACAATGTTTAAAAAGAAGTTCAGTTGATTTTCCAAAGCATTTCACCTTGAACTGTTTCAGATTTCTGTTGCTGTCAGAAATCTCTGGTAGTGGCAAATACATTTAATGATCTTTTAAAATTACAAACACCGAGAACCTAAAAAAATGGGTATAAAGCACTGCAAAGCAATGGAAGCCTGCTGATTCTATTGCTATTGAAGACAAGATGAGCTTAAACAGCATCTGAATTGAATGCTTCTATATCACATTCATATTTAATTCTCACACTGAACATGGGGATTGCAAGTCTGCATTTCATTACAAATTGTCAACTGAAATCAGGGGAACACTGGGAAATAAAACCAACCGCAGTTCCAAAATCAAGATTTTTACTGTTTAACTCCTCATTTTTCTTGAAAAGGAATAGCCAAGCACATACATTTGGAAAACCATCCTTAAAACAGTCTATTAAACACATACTTAGATATAATTTTAAAACATACTTCAGCAACTACATTTATGGATATGCTCAGTGCACTAGAAGAAATACTTATTCCAGAACACCAACGTTTCATCCAAAAATATATCATGATGGTATCAGAACATAAAAGAAAGGATACACACACACACACGTATGTGCCTGGGCACATGCCTCCACACATGCCTCCATTCTTAAACACACATTTACTATGAAGATACCCAAAACTTCCTCCAAAAAGCCTTGCTGCCTACGACTGAGCAGACAACTCAAGTTCATGCTAAATGTTCCCCATTCAAGGTCTGCAGAAACAATGACAAAACATCAGGCTGCTAAAATTTCTGAGCAGTGACTTCAGCGGTCCAGGCCACTGGAAGGATTTAAACATTACAGGTAAAACCTGCACTGGGCTTTGCAAGGAGGTGACAGCATCACACCTAGCTGGAACCAGCTGAGCCTCATCTAGGTCTTCCTCTTTGATGCAAGCCTGCATTTGGGGCCATAAATCTATGGTTTTGATGGGAGAAATAACCTAAAAGCTTCATAATGGAGAGGGTTCAGCCTGGCTGGGAGCTGCCAGTCAAACTGGGACCACACAGAACCCAGGGATGCTACACTCAACAACAAAATCCTCCTTCCCTGGGATTCTCACATAGACACAGGCAGCTGCTGTGTTTTGCATGGGACTTTGGACACAATCTGACCATGCCTGTGAGGCTGGGTCCCAGAAATGCCAGATTTGTGCCTCTGCTTTGGGCTTGGCTGCAGGAGACATCCTGAGTTACAGAGAACAGCTACACCAGGGCTGCCTCCACAACACATAGACAAGTATGCAGCTTTACACATCACCTATTCAGCAAAAGATGTAGTTTTTACAGATGCTACTTCACACCAGTTATTTCACTGTTTGTTTCCTGATATTCTGAACTCCTTCAAACTATGTCTAAAGCTACAAGAATAGCCAGGGCTTTACAGCTAAGACTTGAGGGTTCTTTCTCAAATTAAAGTGCAAATTATCCCAACCTGAATTATCACCACACTGGCTATTACTTTGAGTCACTCCAATACTGTATTTGGTCTGGCAACCAAAGAAAACATGTCTGCAGCTTCTTTCTTCTCACTCAACTCATGAAGAGTCAACTGAGCAGCAGCCTGCTTGGGTCTTGCAACACAAGGTGTTAGAAATCTGTCTTTCTTTCTTTCTCCCAAACCAGGGATAACCCTTGCTGAAATCAGCCCAGCAAAGCTTTCTCCAGCAGTCCCTAAAGTTCACCAGGACTTCTGGCTTCGGGACACAGAAGAGCTGTTTTGGTAGTGGCTGGGGGTAGGCACAAGGCGCTTGAGCAAAACAAGTCTAGCTATGAGGCTCACAAGGGATGAGTTACGTCTGCTAGAGCATCTGCTGGCAGAAGCAACTCTCACCCAGTCAGCTTTAAATTGGAAACACCCACTGAAATGACGCTACTGGCAGTGTTATAATATTTCATACAGCTCAAAACAGACCCATTTATCCTATTACTGCTGATCCAGCTTTTTTTCCAATGTACGTCATCAAAAATAAATCTCTTCCTGTAAATGTGGTACATAGGCGATATTAGAGCAATTACAACTGCATTATTGGTAATGAATATAAATCTCATTAAATCTTTTTTTTAATCATATAATATCTTATTCAAAGAAACACACAGGTATCTCAAGAATAGACATAACTATCCCAGTTAACCTTGCACCTTACTGTTGTCTGGCTTATATCCTTTTCCCCATCTGCTTTTTGTTTCTGTGAAATAAAGCAGATGTCTGCCACAAAGTTGAAATCTTCTTAGCCAAAATACAGAAGCCAATCAAGTCGAGCCCTCTTTCCCTCCCTCTCCACCCCAATTCCCTAATGATAATAGCTGCAGATGAAGCCATACATATAAAATGCCAGATGCTAGCCCAAATTACTTGTGGTTACCTGACCGCAATAGAGTTTGTGTATATTCCTCTTCAACATGAAGCCATGTATGCCTCTTCCCCCAGGCACTCTTGATTTCAACAATTTATTCTAATAATTATCTGTGGAAGGGGGATAGAAAGTAAAAGACTGCACAAGCTTTGAAGATATCATTTTTGATCTTGTTAAACTTGTCACATCTTTATTAATAGGTCAGATTGTGTTCAGCTAGGAGGCAAAGCAGTGTGCTGCTTTGTAATATGGCTGCCCTCAAAAGAAAAAGGGCAAGATTTGCTCAAATTTGGCTCAGACCGTACATCAAGACCACAAGAGTTTTCCTGTGATGAGTGAACATCTATGGCTCCTCTCTATCACAGAACATATCTCATATGCAAGAACTGCGGTCCAAACTGATCCCACTCTCGTGGGTTAGGTCTTTCCTTGCACACATGGTTTCCAAATTGTTTTGTGAAGTTTATAAACGGTTTGAGACGTAACTAAAATATGCAGGAGGAGACGCATACCGAACAATTCAAAAGGCTAAATCTAACTATTTGAGTTCTAAATTGCCTGTGCAAAATCAAACCCCATGTAATACTTCAGAGACAAATTAAGGAACCAAAAATATTGTAACTGCTGCACATTTTACCACGCATGCCAGCTAAAACTCCTCTGCAATTTGCCCCGAGTGTCATGTAAATTACCATGTAACATCCTTTTGACCACCGATAGATTGTAATTTCATCAAGCATGCACATAAATCAAATAGCCTCCAGATTTTCTCAGTATTAATGAAAAAGCATTTGTTTCCAGGCATACACAGTATTAACTTATTAGAATTAAGAATGTAACATACAAGTGACAGTTGAGTTGGGGGAAAAAGCTTACATCTCTAAAACCCATCAATTTTCTGTAAAGCTTTAAAGCAAGCCCCTGTGCTCCGTGGCAACACTGATAAAGAAAGCCTGTGGAGCTAAGCCCTCCGTAGGCAGCAATTAGCAGCGACTGACAGACCCCAAAGTGCTGAGAAGCCCAAGACAGGCTTTCCTTTTTCTCTTCAGCCTATCTTGGGGTTAAATTTTAACTTCTGTACTCATCCTCAGACCACTTTTTGGGGAGCATAGGGGGTAGAAAGGGAGTGTCTTGTATGCATTACTAGATCCCAATGCTGACCCACCAACTGGATCCAACTGAAGTGCTCGCCATGCCCATAAACATTTTGGACATAGAGGACAAACACAGTGGTTCACCATCAGAAAAGGGTGTGTCTGTAGAGCAGCCGCTACGAACAAAGAAAAACAGAGAGCTAACAATTTCTCACGCTGCAGGCAGAAAGTATCCTTCCTGCTACAAATTCAGGGAGTTTGGATTGCAGAAGCTCTCAGCATTAAGAAAGCAACTGAAAAAACACCTAAACTAAAAACAAAGCCTTGGCAACATCCGCTACAAACACCCTACAGAACAACAAACAAATCTAAGCGCTTATGTGGATGGTCCAGCAATAACATGTTAGTATAAAGCATCCCATATACTGGAGCAAGAGGGTACAATCTTGATCTTTCTTTTCATGTCCTCTGGCTCTGTTTCCTCAGCGGAAACAAAAGCTGCACGTGCTGATCTGAGCCCGTATCTGTGGCAGAGCCTGATAAGCCATGTCCAAGCGATCCCAGTCGGTGAGCTCACTTGGGCAAAGTGTGCAACACTCGCCCTCCTTCCTCCCCTGCTCTCTCCCGTGATCCTTCACATCTTTATTCACAGCACACCCTGCAACTGAAAGACCTTTCACTGCCTGCCCCAGCTGGCCTCTCTCTTTTGAATCCCCAACAAAACATCCTCCCACCCCCCAAAAGATTGTCATGGTTAATCCTCCACTTGCAGAACTGCATTATCTCTTCAGTGAAATAGCAAAAACTTCTTCCAGCCCAAATCACGATGCAATTGTTTCATTTCCTGTTTGCTCAAAGCTGATTTTCACAGGTCCTGAGCACATGATCTAACTGGAAATTTTAATGAAAATACCACATTTCATTGGAGCTGAACCATCTCAGAGAGACACAGCTTTTCAAACTAGCTTTCAAGGGTAGACCTAAAGCATTTAAGTAGACAGGTCAGTAGCCAAAAAAGATGGGAGGATTGCACTCAATTCTATACATTGTCTAATTTTGCAACTTGTGATGAAAAATCTTGCCCTGTCTGACACAGAGCAGGCAGTTGAATTTTTATTTCCCAGCTCAGTAATGTACATGTCCATGTGCAGGGCTTACACATCTTCTGCACACAAAGAGACTTTTGTAGCTCACCGGAGGATGAAAGCCCATTGTGAAAGTTGAGAGGCAGTGTAAGAAATTCTTGGGTTTTGTGGAGCACCCCAGACTCCAGGTGTATTGCTTTACAGCTGGAAGGGCTTTATTACTGTCTTGGGTGACCTCCCGCATGACGCAGGTCACAGGGTTTCTCCTTGCCAAGCCTCTCTGTTGAGCCCAACTACTTGTGATTGTAATCGAGCGTAAGATGTGATTTAAATGCTTGCAGTGATGGGCAGTTTCACCGTGTCCATGAGCGAGTTGTTCCAAGGACTAATTACCCTCACTTAAAAATATGTCTTGCATTTCCTGTTTGATCTCTGCTGACTTCAACTCACAGCTGCTGGATTGTGTGGTTTTGTCTGGTAGCTTAAAGAGTCCTTTGCTCCAGACATCTTATCCCTCAGTGGGTACTTACAGACCATGATTAAATAGCCACTTAACCTCTTCAGTAAGGTGAGTCCTGCGAGAGCAGATGGTGCTGAGCACCTCTAAAAATTAGCACTGCAGCTATTCATGTCTGTAAATTGCCATCTGATTGTTTTGTTAGGGCTGGTTATGGAGAGCTACTGGCATCATCAACATGCACCATGCTCAGCATGGTCCAACCTTTGTTTTTCATACCCCGGTTCCTAAAGCAAAGGACAGTCTTCTGTGTCAGCTAGCCCTGCCCCAATACAGCAAGAACAACCCTCTGCCACATGACATGAACACTGAATAGGCCAAACCTCCATGGTCTCTGTACTGCTGGTACCAAATAAATACCCAAAAAGGACTTAGTTGCCAGTTTTCGGCACTCTGAGGAAAAGAAGAAAATCTTGTACTACTAAAGGGAGGAACTGAGGCAGCTCTATGCATTGAGAGGGAAACAAGCTCCTATTGTAGGCAAGAAGCACTCGAGTGCCAGACTAACTGAAGGACCACAGTAGCACCAGCTCTTCCCTCTACTCATCAGAGCAGCAGCAGCCACACATGGAAGTTGTCACTGTCAAATTGCTCTGCAGCTTTCAAGCTTTTCAGACATTTTGGGTCTCTTCTGCCCAAGATGCTGCCCTTGCCTGAAACGGTCCTTAATCACAGGGGAATTCCCATTGCCTCTTGGCTTCCCAGAAAATTCTCCCAATTCCTTGGCTACTAGCGCTGGCCCATGCACATCTTGCAGCTGCAAGGTACTTCAAATGAAGACCTCAAAAGGTCCGAAAGAGGAATAAGTGCATGGCTCTAAGGAAAACCTTTTCATTCACAGATTACTCTTACTAGGTAATCAAGTGGCATGAATTCCTGAACACACAGGGAAACATCCTAGGAAGATTTCTGGGGGGCAGAACTACAGCTTTGCACCAGATGGAATAGGCAACTTCCCAGCCTCAGGAAGCTGCAACCTTGGAAATCTTTAATCAATGAACCAACCCCAAACCATGCAACTTCATGCCCCAGTCATTCATCTTGCTGTTATTTTTACTGCCTTGTGTGAAAAAAACCCAACACTTCCTGTTTTCTGACAATTGCCTTCATAAACACACAGGAAGTTGAGAAGAGAGAACTCCAACATTGCCTATTTTAAACTGAGAAAGCCTCTGTGCCGTTGCCATTTAAACCACAGATAATCAAAGGCAAAGACAGCGGATGAAATATCATAATAAGGCCCATGTTATTTTCATAATTGACAATGACTTCCAATGAACTAAAATCAGTTCTAATCTGAAACAACCTTTTGCACCCAGTGAAAGGAGAACGAGGGTTGCAGCTTTTTAAACCCACTCTCCCCTCAAAAGAGACTATGCATACAAGTGTGCACACATGAAAGGGGCACACAAGACCAGAAGAGAGAGAGGAGACACAGGCAGAAAACGTGAATAAGGAAGAGGCAAGCTATAGGCCTCTGAAATACTCACCAGATTTCCTGCCAGCAAACATCAATGGAATACGAAGCTACTGAAGTATAATTACCTCCTTGTCAATCCTGACATTAACATTTTTCTAACTCTTCAATGACAATCACTTCTTTCAACACTCCTTAATAACAATTCATTTACTTACCCTTTCACGGATGCGTAGGATTGCCAATAACAAAGCAAAACTGGAAAGCTGTGCATCAGATACAGCTACTGAAACGGTACTGGATTTCTGAACAGGCGGGATTTTTCAGAGGATGCTTTCCACTTCTTTCAAGCATCAAGCACAGGAACAACACGTTATAAAAAATTATTCTAGTCCTTCTTTTGGATTACTGAAACTGGATAAATTAGTATTTGAAAGGCAAAGATTATTATGGATAAGCAAATTCATAAGACCCTTCCCCCCACATTTCTTTTCGGGCGGCTTAAGAAGTACTTTTCACATATATATGCACAGAAAGAATAGAAGACAATCCCCCTACTGCACTAGTGTGCAGCGCTGACAGGTTGCATGTCTTGGGCAAGTCACTTAGCATACACTGGCTTACTTTTCAATGAATTGAATACTATAATCCTATTCACCTTCAAAATATCAGCAAGAGTAAGGAAAGAAAAACCCATTTCAGTGCTTTACACAGCATCGAGTCCTACTGATCAGGTCATAGCAACAATACCATGTGACACTTGTGGACGCTTTCTAGTCCTGAGCCACAACAAACATGATTAGAGCAAACTACTTTGAATAAGATTAACATCACATACTTGCATATAGCATAGCCCTAGTCCCCGTCCCCCCCACTTTATTTTTCTCTCATTTAAAAATCAAGTTCTAGTCCTTCTGACAAGGTTTCTTGAAAACACAGTCCCAATGAACTGCCAGCATGGGGCAACAGAGCTGGCTTCCCCTTAGTTTTCCTTTCTCCAAAAGCAGAGTTATTAAAGACTGTAGCAGCTCCAGCATCCACGCCACACAAGAGCATATTTGATCACAGAAGATGGTTGTAGCTGCTCTAGTTGGCTGTGAAGGCAACAGAAAAGGTGTATCAAGTAACCAAATGAAGCAAGATAGAGAGGAGACTGCTTACTAAACCTTTTTTGTGACCACCATAAACTCAGACAGTATGAATTTCATCTAAAAAAATAATCCTGTCATATGAACAATATTTGCAAGCCTGGACCTTACTTCCCTGAACTGGTCATACGTGGTCCCATACTCTAACAGCAGGATAAGGACCTAAATCATGATCTCACGGTAATTATCCTGGTCTCAACTCTATGAAGTCTCAGGTGGCACATTCAGACCCTTAATGAACTCTTTAGACCCAGTACAGCTAGAGAAATACACACTAACTAGCTCTGAACAGGTCATCTCTTAATGGTTCTTGCTGCTAAACAGATTCATGAAAGGTCATACAAGAGAATCCCAACGTTAAAAGGTTAAGAAGTTTCCACAGCATTGCAGGAACAAATTACTGTGAGCAAGCCTGGTCTCACAACCCAAAAAACCATCCTTTGGAAAACAATTTCTGTTCTTGATGCACTGCATCTCCCGTGCACAGACACAGCAGTCTTACCTCCAATACCTAACTCATTTGCCATAGAGATGGGCCTGATCATCAGAAACACTAAGTAACCATTAGTGCTCAACATCTTTAAAAACACAACACTATGCTGTTGGAAAAAAAGCCGTCAATAAATTTCACTATTTCTCTGCATCTTTCATTTGTAACACCTAAAATAATAATGCAAATTACAAAATTCCTTACAAAAGCAGCTGAGCAATGTTGTGCAAAAGCATACGACTTCAGCTTTAGTCTTGCAATGAACTCCCACAGGGAAGAACTCTCATGTATACATGTCAGAGAGAGAAACCTAAACACCTAAATATTACCCAAAAGAAATAAAAAGTGTTAGGCTTTTCCTATTAAAGATCTGCAGCCAGTTCTCTCACCTTGGACTCATGCTCCTGTTGAAGTCAACAGCAAAACTCCCATTGACTTCAGCAAGAACAAGGTCATTGTCCTTCTGTGCTGCTGACTGGGTGATAGCACAGTCAGAGGTCCTGAATGTAAAGAAAGGAATCAATAAGAACAGCCTGCAGCTGCATGGTTACATCTCCCCAGCTACTTACAGGCTTACACTGGGACTGTCAGTAAATTTTGCTTTCTGGAGAAAAGGTTCATATGAGAGCATATGATACACTAGGCTTTACCTGGACCTCAAATGGGTTGTAGCCAAGACAACACCAAGATAAACGTGACTTGCCAGTGTCTGGGTGCCCCACCGATGAGGCTGTTCCTTGTCTGTTACATGCAACCCACTGTGAGCACACAGACAAATATAATGCTCTCTTTTATGAAGCAGCTAATGTCAACAGTGGTGCCTGCACCACATGATTTTATACATCAGGGAAATCCAGCCCAAACACTTCCTACATTGCACAGAAGAGGCATAAAAAGTCAGGCCAGACGACTACAACGATTTTGGTATCTGCTTCCATTCATGCAAAACTAAGCACAAAGCTTGCCTTCAATATGTTCAAATACAAAACTACCTTGTCTTTTACAAGAAAAATAAAGAAATAGAGACCATCTGCATGAGCATCCATAGTTAAAATACAGGTCCTCAATGAATATACATAATTACATTTGCACACACACAGACGCACATATATATGTGTGTGTATATACATATATGGGAATCTTAATCTTCTGCTTTACAGAGAACTGAATTTAATTTACAGGAATTTCAGGCACTTTCGAGCATTTTTTAAACCCTCCTCATTACATTTAACGTTTCTTTTGCTTGGCATGGAAATAGTGTAAAACCGGCAAAATCAACAGCATAAGAACAGTGCTGACTGCAATCCAGAGATACAAATGAATCTTTTGTATTACCAGCATCAACTATCCCTCGCCTAAAACCCAAACTGCTTAAAAGAGTCCTTAAATGTGCTTTTACTAACTCCAGCACAAACTGTCAGTGTGTATTCAGTACACTTTGCCCCAGGATTTTAATTAAAGCCATCGGCCTTATAAAGCACATTGTTTCTACTCCTTTTTTTCCCTTCTGTATATGTCAGCTTTCTCCCTCTCCAGCTTAAAGTGAAGAGGCAGATTTGTCTGAAGCTACGGCCAAAGCCAAAAATCAAAGCCAGTTCCATTTCCTGGGATGGCTGTGAACAGAGTCTACAGCAAGGAAATACACCCACACACATTATGGATGACCTTGGGAGCATCAGTTCATTGACGACGCTTCTGGCAGCTGAGAGCTGGATCATCAAAAATCCTCCTGAACATGGAAGCGAACGCAGTGCTGGCAGAGAGACAGTGATCAAATACACTCAGCAAAGCAAGGCTCAGGAAAGGGAGGGGGAAAAAAAGCTCATGCATACAGCCCAAAGCAGCCAATCATCTCTCATTCGAGCCTTGCGAACTGGCAAAAGCAGCACAATGTTTACCTGCTGCATATTTCCATTCTGAGAAAACTTCTTCCATACATGCTGCAGGTTACATACATAACCCATGACAGCTGGCCAAGAGCTGTTTCACAGAAACATACTGGCTTATCTGGAGCCCTACCACCAAAAAAGTGTCTTTTTTTCCTAACCAGAACAACGGCATTCTTATAGCATAAGAAAAAGACAGTGTTATATAAATAGCTACAAAACATTAACCCCTCAGTAATTCATGGCAGACTAACAGAGGAGTAAAACTTCAGTGACTTGGACAATACTGCAAAAGCTACTCATGTTAAAGGCAACATTCAGAATGTTAAATAAGTAGCTCCAGAAGCAATTTGGGAAAACCTTCTCATGTTGGGATGCACTAAAAATACAATCCTTTAATCAGAAACAATACGTTCGATTCTTTTGCTCTTAATCACCCAAATAGCAAAACATTTTGCATTTCTGTCAAAAATTGTTATCTATTGCCCAAAACTTGAACAATTCCATATTAGCAATACCCATCAAATGACTTGAACTTTCAATCAAGCACTGTCTTAGAGGAATGATGAGGCAAATTAGGCAGCGGTAATTTAACGATCAATCCTTGTCATTTCGGGATGACAGTACTATTTGGAAAAAAAGCAAAAGGAAAATGGATTAAAGTGCTAAAATAAAGACGCTTTGTTCATCTGAATAAAACATTTGTAACTCTGGTCTGAGAGGTTACTTTCACTTGCAGCCAGTTTGATTTGCCACTCATCTTCCTTTGGGAATCATTCTATTTCAAGTGCATTAAGAGATGATTTATTTGCATAAGCCAACAGAGGGTTATTCTTTCCTCAAAAAACACAGAATGACATTGCTGTACAAATGAAAGAAAATGTTAACAACTCCTGAAAGTTCTCATAGGTGATTAAAGGAATCATGCCACATATCACAAACTGATTAGCACCAATGTGGCATTTATTACATTTTAAGCATAGCTGAGCTTTTACACTGTTTCCTTAGCTACTAATAAACTGTTTTATACTTGATCTTCAGAAGCATCTTTCAGGCTAAAAGCAGAAATTACTATCCCCCATTTAAAGCTTTTTAATATATAATTAGGAAATAAAGTTGCACCCCTACACATTTACTTTGGCATCCATCTTGGAAGAGGAGAAAGCTGAAGATGGTCGTTGATATTGTTCTGTTGGTCCCTATTTCTGGGGCAGAGTTGCGTCACAGCAAGGCAACAAGGTAGTTAACACAAATCCACTGTTGCCATGCCTCCTGTCTGTGGATGTCACTATTGCACTTTGTAATTACAAATATGAGGGGTGACATTCCATTCTGTCTCCCGTGGTAGAGGATACTTCCACAGCAGCCCCCCAAGCAACCTGACATGCTGTAGCAGATACAGGCACTGGTAGCCCAAAGCCTTCTGCCCCTCTCCTCTCACCTCCCTTAACACTGCTTCTTACAAACATTTTCATGAGCTTCAATCCCATACCTTTCATCCTTTCAGCTTACAACCACATCAGAAACTGCACAGGTAGAGCACAATTTGACCATTAGCTTTAAGTCAATGCTATCCATTCCTCTATTCCTATCCCACAACTCTCCTTCCCAAACCAACCCTTGCCAGCCTTGGAGAAAGTTGGCTTTTCAAGTACATCCAGAAGGACCACTCAGGGAATCAGCTCCACAACCAAAGGTCTTGACAGAGCAATGCATAACAGAGCCCTCACACACCCAGAACAAAGCCTAAGCCAAAACCCAAACACCCTCCAGATGAATAACATGAATAATTAATTTCCTGAGTGAAAGGGAGGGATCAATTGTTAAAAGCTGAGACCATCTCCTTGAATTCCACTGGGAAGTCTAGGAATGGCAGAATAGAACACGGTAAGGCAGTACTATTGAAAGTAAACGTCAAGAGTAACTATTTCCAAAGGTTCTATAGTAGTTCATTTTTCCATACCACCCAGATTACCTTTCCTCTCCTGGCAAGCCCAAGGAATTGGGCTCCCCCTAGCAAATCAGGATTTCTTCATACAGTTGACCTCAAAGTAGTAAGTCCTCACTTTAAGGTACCCAACTGGAAAACTCGTTGCTGTTTTTCCTTTGGGTTTCATATGGAAAAAGACTGTCACTCACTAATTTCTCTAGGGCTGTTTTCCACACTGGAGATAACCTCATATACTGCTTCCCCTCCCTCACCAAGCCACATTGCAATCAAAAAATGTGGGAGACAGTGGGGCACAAGTATGAGCTTAAGACTGAAGTTTTTCAAAAGCTCTATTTTTTGCAACTAAGAAAAAAAAAAATAAGGAAAAAAAAAGGGGAACAGGGATGAGAATACTGAAAGTCATGGTTGCCACCTCCTAAACTCACCTAGGGCACAAGCCAGAATTATTACGGACAGACATATGTCGATGGCAGTAAAGCCATTACCTACATTCTGTGCCTATTTTAAATATTAAGTGTTAGCATCATGTTGCTTAGACATTTAAAGCCCCCCAAGTTTAGTTTCAGGCTGTGTGAATAAAGCACTGCATATGGAGGGCAGTTGAACCCAAACATTTTTTTTTGCATAGTGAATGCCTATGTTATTGTGTAATCAAAAATTATGGTTTAGAGTTTAAAGCTGCAACTGATAAGTAAAATTTGGCATCAAGGATGACCATTTATATGCTAAGGTCTGACTGTACACTAAAATATGTAGATGCATAACAGCTTATCTTTTACAGATAATATACTGCACACATAACTGCAAGTGCTGGATCTAATTTAACAAGATTTGTGGTTATGAACACATGGACACCAAAACTCCAGGATGAATGGTAAGTTACAGTCAAATGCAGTTCCAGCTGGCTAAGATATAAACAATTCTTCCCCAAACTGCAGTTGCTAGAAAATTTGATCATACCTACAGCAAATACTATATATTTTTCTTTTTCCTAAAGTAATGCAAGAAACTATTTCGAAAGCCTTAACAGTACCCTTCCAGCTTTCCTCCCTCAGTTATAGGGACAATTTGCCTGTTCAAAAAACAGCTGGTGGACCAAGATGACTGCGTCTGGAGATCAAGGCTGCCACTGAATCCGATCTCATTTTTATTCTTTAGTAGAGCATATAGGCATGTAAAACACAGAGGCGGAAAACTACCGCAATAGGAACTCATGTAAAAGAAGAATGCGTTATTCTAGCCGTAAAAGCACATTCAGGCAGTAATGAAAGCGGCACCAATTACACATGTAACAGGCATAACATACACTATCTTCTCTTAGTGTAATGAATAATAATTAATTTGCACATTGGGGTCCATGTCGAAGTGAAATTCAAAGCATTACAAAAGACTCTGCCCAGTAAAACTAATGAATGTCTATGAGAGAATCCACATCAATCTTCTACTGAGAGAATCTTTTTAAGAAAAGCAACAATTTACCAGTATACAGTCAAGGTTTCTTACTTCGTTGGTATCACTATAGCTGCAAATTGCAGCACATTGAACATTAAATTAATCATGGCAACATGAGCCAAGTCATAATGGTATTGACTTCTGGCTGTTCCAATATGCAGCTGGAAAAAAGACCCAACAAAAACACCCCAAAACAAAGTACAAACCAACAGAACAGCCACTGCCTTCTTTTAGAAGCATTATGGTACTACTGAAAGACATCCATGTTGGTAAAACCATCAATAAGCCATGGATTTGGCATCTATAAAACAAATTCATTTGCATTTCATGCTCACAAAAGAGTCCCTTGAAAAGTATTGCCCAAGCCAAATTTAACAAAAGTTAAATATTTATAAATAAGACACACTGGAAGCACAGGAAACCCCTACAGAAGATATACTCCAGTATGATTGACTATTCATGTACAGGGTATGACATACGATGGAAATGAATAAAAAGTAAACAACATACTCCGTTACTCCCAACATCTGCAAAGCCTATTTTAAACTTCCTAAATTAAAAAGATGTAACAGCATGGAGCTCTTAAGCCTCGAGTGCATATTGATGAGATTGCGTTTCTGTTTCTGTGATCCTGAAGTGAACAATTACAGAACATACATTTCCGTACCACAACTGAACAAATCCAGAAGGTTAGTATTGCTGTTCGCTAGGCTGTCTGATGTGTACATCTGAGAGACAAATTAGCAGCTTGTCAGCAGTACACAAGGAATACCTCCTTTTATTCTTCAATAAACCGAAGCAGACTGTGGCTAACTTAGGCGTGTAACAGAAGCATTATAACAAATGTTGACATTTTTTCTTCTTTATAGCACATCACTCGTATTAGCATGGGGTAAGAGAAATCTACATAAACAAGTCCAGAGAAGGGCCACAAAGAGTATCCAAGGGCTGGAGGACTTCCCTATGAAGACAGGCTGAGACAGTTGGGTTTGTTCAGCTTGGAGAACAGAAGGTTCTAGAGGGAACTTAGAGCAGGTACCTAAAGGGGCCCACAAGAAATCTGGAGAGGGACTTTAGACAAGGACATGTAGTGACAGAACAAGAAAGAATGGCTTTCAACCGACAGAGAAGAGACTTGGTTTAGACATTAGGAAGAAATTCTTTACAGTGAGGGTGGTGAGACACAGTTTACCAGAAAAGCTGTGGCTGTGCCATCCCTGTCACTGCTCAAGGCTAGGTTGGACAGGGCTTGGAGAACCTGGTCTAATGGAAATGTACCTGCCTGTGGCAAGGGCTTGAAACTGGATGAGCTTTAATGTCCCTTCCAACCCAACCCATTCTGTGATACATCAACAACAAAGAATAGCACAAACTAAACAAGTTACACTCACTTCAAAGATGCCTTATTCAGCTCTGAAAAAAATACCAGGGTTTACCACCTCATTTTATCCCCCAGCTTTCCCTCTCACCAGAGCTTGCTCTGCACTATCCTACCTACTGTCCTCCAAGAATAAAAAACCCCCTCAGATTCCTGCCCAAACACTGCAGCCCAGCAGAGGTGAACAGGAATGAATGATCTCTGTAACCCCAAAAATTATCATACTTGCACAGGTGAAAAAGTAAACATCACAGCTAGAAATCAAGGCGTGCCTTCAACAAAAATCACCTGTTGTCATGGTTCAAGCCCAGCTGGCAACCCAGAACCACGCAGCCGCTCTCTCACTCCACCCCACCTTCCTCCCCCTGCTCCCAGAGGAATGGGGAGGAGAACCAAAAGAGTGTAACTCCCTCGGGTTGAGATAAGAACAGTCCAATAACTAAGGTATAACACAAACCACTGCTGCTATCACCAATAATAATGATAAGGGAAATAACAAGGGAAGAGAATACAACAGCTCACCACCTGACGATCGATACCCAGCCTGACCCGAGCAGTGTGTCATGATTTAAACCCAGCCACGCAGTCTCTCACTCACTCCTCCCCTTCCTCCCACAGCTCTCGGAGGGATGGGGAGGAGAACCGAAATAATACAACTCCCACAGGATGAGATAAGAACAGTTCAGTAACTAAGGTGTAACACAAATCATTACTGCTACCACCAATGATAACAATGACAAGGGAAATAACAAGGGAAGAGAATACAACTGCTCACCACCAACTGATACCCAGCCTCACCCCAGCAGTGATCTAGCCCTTCCGGGAAACTGCCAGTTACATCCTGGGCATGATGTGCTGTGGTATAGAATACCTGTTTGGGTAGTTTGTGTCAGGTGTCCTGTCTCTGCTTCTTCCCAGCTTCCCCTCCTCCCTGGCAGAGCATGAGGCTCAGAAAGTCCTTGGTC
>WYDI02025845.1:0-31867 GCA_009867235.2 Psittacus erithacus | reverse complement strand
GTCCTTGGTCAGAGTAAACATTACTGAGCAGCAACTAAAAACATCGGTGTTATCAGTGCTGTTCCCAGGCTGAAAGTGAAAAACACAGCACTGCACCAGCTACTAAGAAGGAGAAAAATGACTGCTACTGCTGAACCCAGGACACCTGTCAAGCAAGAGTGGGCAAACACACTGACCCCTGCATGCATCTACTGATAGAGGTCATTAAAACCTGAAGACTCCACAAAAATGCTGTTATCACAAGAACACTCCTTCTGAGAAATATTTTTTTTATTAATTCCCTCCCCCATAACTATTGGTCCCAACAATGTTCAAATAAGAGCAAAGCACAGCCTTCACCATAAATCCTTTCCCTCCTCTTTTGCAATTCCCCTGATGTGAAGTCTAAAAGAAAACAAGTTAGTGAGAGGGTGACATGAAAGCAAATCAATAGGAAAAAGAAAGAGAAAACACTGCCAACTTATGTATTCCTTCATAATAGAGTCTAGAAGCAAGCACTACACATGCTATCCCACTAGGAATAGAAGCAATGGTAAAGCTGTATCTGGAAGAAAGAGGGAAAATTGTTAGTGGAAACAAGTTCTTGGAAAGCCTCAGTTTTAAGACCATGCACTAAGATGACTGAAGTTAGATTTGCCTGGAAGCCTCAATGAAATAAACTGCTAGATAAAAGGCAAAAATTCCCCATCCATCAGCAGTTTGGATCAATGAGGATTTTGTGTTGTTTTGAGAACGCAACCAAGTAGCTGACACATTGGCATCAATGGCCACAGAGCTACATGAAAACTACGACAAATGCATTGATCTTTAACTGTAAAGCACCATGTCACGCAACAGCTTCGTAATAGCTTTGTAACTGAGATCCAATGACAGCTTTGATAAGCAGCACTGAATCTTTTTTCAACTAATCAGTCCTTTCCCTTCATAATCATTGCTTCAGCTCAACATTGCTCCAAAGCTAGACCGTCTAACATTAACAGATAAAGATGGCACTTGGGCTATTATGCACTTTCCTCTGTAAACCTTTTCACTTAAAAGGAAACAACAAAAAACCACATAAGTATAGTCTTCTTTTTCTGTAAGAATTGTTCTAAAATTAAACATTTAAACACAATAAGAAAATTGAGTATTTTATTTCAAACCAGCAAGACTGGAAACTGAAGTTATTTACTAAAAAACACTGAAATTCTTCATAACAAAGGATATTTTAGCAATAGAGAAGACTTAGTGCCCACAGAATGCTACAGGACTCTGCAATCAAAGTCCAGGGCAGTAAAACACATCAAATAGCCTTTAAAACCAATGAAAGTGGGTTCTCTTTGTGTGTGAAGAGTCTTTGCTATGTGCTTCTGTGTGCTGTTGGTCTCCAAAATGTAATGCTACCATGATGTCATTGTTAGCATTGGAGCTCTAAAAGCCTGACAGAAACCCTGTTTTCAATTTCATTGTGGATTATTACTTGGAAAACATTTAGGAAAATATAATGAGCTCAAGAGGAGACTTGAAAGCTAACAGATCCTGTCATCTGCCTTTCCAAACAACCTCAAAATCTTTAGCTCAAAACTATTCAATTCACACTTTTCACTCTCTTTTTTTCTGGAATGGTTTCTCATTTTCCATACCCCATTTCTATCAATAGATTTTTCCATTCAGTAAACAAGGAAGCTGCTGCTTACTTAGAAAGCGACCTTCAAGGCTAACAAGAAAACCTGCAACTACTAATCATAAAACCAACATGAGCCAAGTACAAGTGTACAAAGAAGAATTTTTTTGAGAGACATCTCAACCCTGTAAATATCAACCACAGGCTGGATAAGGCTTAGCAGAAGCTGACCTGTAGGTTGACATATGATTATGGAAAATTCTATATACTATATTATCCCTACTCTAGATCCCCCATGTACATGGGGAGGACTACAGCCAAGACAACCCTTTGGGAAGAGGCACATCCACATCATCATCATCATCTGGTTCACATTTTATACTTCTTTCAGTTTTGAGCAGATTTGCTCAACTAGAGAAGAGGTCTTCATGCTGCAGACAGGTAGAGGTCAGAAGCCAGGGACCAATGTGAAAAGAAGGCATTCGTGAAATATTCTCAGGTGAAAAACATGATGATGAGATGCAGTAGCTTTTTTTACTTTTTGTTCTCACAGCTATTTCGTGGAAGTTTTGCTAAATATCAAATCACCCAGAAAATACTGAGTACATTGTTTTAATGCATGTGTGAAGGCAGCGTGATCTTTCTCCTTCACAAACCCACCGTGCGTATGTCTTCCTGAATAACAGCGTCCTGACATATGTGAGAACAGGCTTGGTTAGATTTCCAAGGCCTGTAATAGCTGAGGAACAGCAAGTTCACTAGTAACAACAGGGAAATGAAAATGCAAGAAGAATGATTCAATACACAAAACTAATAGTCAGCACTCAGAAAATGTTGTTAATCCTATAATGTTACTGTCAAAGGAAGCTACAAAAATCAAAAGAATCAAGCAGACTTGCTAATTTAAAAGGAATAAAAATTCCAGGCTGAAGCACAGGGAGAAGAGATATTTTATCTATCCTCTTTTTACTTGTTTTCTATATTTGATTACATGAGTTGGAGCCTATAATAGAAATAGTTTCCATGGGCAAATTAGACAATAACATTTTGTTCTATAAATCAAGCATCACACATTAATGTGCAAACTACTTTTATACTTTGATACAATCTGTAGAGCAAAACAAATATCGCCTTGCAAGAAATTCAGAGGCCATACAGTCAGTGCTGCTTTTGCACAAAGGAACATCCTGTTAATCTTCACTGATTAATTACATCTATAAGTATTACTTCAAAGATCCCACACCTAAAAGTTTAAACAGAGAACTCCCATTGGGAATATCTGCCAGGAACAGAAAACAGTAGTCATTAATAATAATAAAATATTAAAAGGCATAGCTGAGACCATGAATTGGAATACCCAAGAACTCAAACATGAATGATAGTGTCCTGCACTGTGATGACAGGGTGTGGTGGGTTGGTTATTTTAACGAAGGTAATGTATTAGCACGGATTCCCAAAGGAACATGCTTAAGACAGACATCCAAGCACGCTTTCAGAAATGTAATTAGAAGATCTCCACATGTAACAACACAGGCATATTCCTTCCAAAAATGAAGCCAGCTTCTAAAAAAGCAAACAAAAACTCCACAGTAGTTGGAATTTGTTACAGATGCTCATTTCTACTCTCCTGTAAACACAGAGTTACTGGAGCTAAAACCAAACACAAAGCCATCCGAAATGTCAATCTCATAGTGCCATCAATCTGGCTGGTTTCCATGAGCTGCACAGGCTTCCCTGTTCAGTGGAAAACCCTTTGCCAGGCTATCCCAAGGACAGGGACCACATGCAGGCTTAGCCAGGCCAGGCATCGGGACGCTTTTACCCCAGCGCTGCTGCTAGGCTCGCATCTTTACCTTCCCCACTGAGCTATGGCACAACACTGCCAGTTCATCTACAACACGTCTGTCATGAAACCAAACCCAAAATGCAAGCAGCAGCAACTTTGTAAGCACTTACTAATCCCAGGGGTGATAAATATGTTTGTTTACTCGTGCGCAAGCAAAGCTGGTGGTGGAAGGGAAGCTGATCAGACTTAAGTAGCTGCAACTCGCATTAAAGAAAATCAAATGATAATATAATCCCAGGAAATTGCCAGGATATAGAGATCGAAAGTGCTGTAGTACCCAGGGCCACGCTGGCATCATGCCAACAACCTGAAGGTCAAAGAGATTCTGCATGTATATTTACATAAATTTACATCTATTTTGCATAACAAGTAAACACAGTATTACATACACTTCATAGATGAACCATCCTGAAGTAGCTTATCCATTCTTGCAAGAACACAGGGCTGGCTGGCTATTCTCTTCTCTATTTTTGCACTTCCCATATAATAACTAATTTGCTTTTCCAATGCAATCATGTGAGAAGACTCATCACAGGAATGTTACTCCTCAGTTAGTGATGTTGTATGCAAGAAGACAGAGCAAGGAAGAGGGATACATTGCCCATGTGTTTTATTAGGAGTTCAGATCCCCTTCTGCTATGCGTGGCATTAAAAGAAAATTCCAACTGCTTTTTTCCTTTAGTCTTATGACTTTTCCCAAACACAAGCTTTAGATTCAGACTTTTCCTTCTTTCTTCTAACAGAAGGGGTCAAAAATCTTCCTTATCAACATTCAGGATGAAAAGGAAAAAATAAGAAAAGGTATGGAAAAACTTGTTATCCATCCCCCTATGCGCGGAAATGCAATCCTTGCTGTGATATCTACGGCCATGTACAATCACATCTACATGTGCTGGGAGAGCCAGAAAGCATTTCCACTGTGAGAGATGAAGTATTCACAAACATTTTCCTGGAATGAAAATGTGGATGTGCCTGCACATTACGACACAAGCACAAGCAATTCCTCTGTAGCTACAATGTGAGTAACTGCTTTCAACTGGCTTTGTGGGATGTTTTATTCTTTGAAACTATCAGTGTCCAAATGTGTCAAACTGCAAACTACACAAAAATGTGAGTTCTATCATTGTTTGCAACACGTTGCACCATTTCAGGAAGTAACTAAACCTGAGCTATGCTTTAGATTTTCTTGAAAACAAATTACTTCAGGCTACATTTCTAGACTTTGCTCTCATCTCAATTCATCTCTCATATTTTGGCCTTCAGTTACAGATTCAGGATTGGATCTTTCATAAAGCTGCCAACTAACTCAGATGGAAATTTCAAACCTATAAAAGTAACCCAATGCTTTCTGGTATTATTACAAACTGGGAACTAATTATCTGGAATGAGAGAGTGCAGACTTGCACAAACAGCGAAAAACAGCAGGGGAGCTGCAGTGAATGTGCCTTGGACTACACGCATGTCAAAAATCCAGACTTAAAACTATTATCCCTTCCTAACTTCCATGTTTGGGGAACATCTCTAAATTCTAGGATATCAGAAACTTCTAATTATGATTAAAGTTGTAATCGTAAAGAAGGATCAGACAACCCTAACAGCACAGAAATCAGATTTCCAAGTGCTAGGTCTGCACTCTCTGAACTCATTCTGCCTTCTGTCCTGAAAATGCAGACACCAAATGCCAAACAAGCATTACAGCCTTCAGGCTATTAAGCCCATGCTATCATTTTTCCCTTCTTTTTTTCCCCCCTGGAAGTCTATCTGATTTTGCTTAGAGATTCTTTTGTAAAGCTGATGTTTCATACCACCTTTTGCTTCACAAAACAGACAAGTGACTAAGTCAAATCTCCTCAGAAATCGTACAATAATAAACAGGAAAGAGGTTGGGAAACTTGGTTGAGTAGCAGGTTTCATGTTTAAGCTTCCAGGGAGTTTGACTAAACCAATCAGATTTTGTTTTTAAAGCCAGTTGCAGAAATTATCTGTAATAAAGTAACTGAAATACTTTGCTCCCCTGGACTGATTGCTGCTGGGAAATAAAACCAATGTGTCTCTAAAAAACTACGCACTTTACCATACACTCTCCTCATCCCTCTAGGAATTTTCTTCTCATCTGTCCAGCTATATTTCTCATCAACCATCAACTGCCAATTTGTACCATCGTAAACTCAAGCTGGTTTACTTATGCAAAGTTTATAAATTCCTTATGCTTCTTTATAATATCTGCAAAGAATTTACACAAGGTTTGCCTGGACAACCATCACATTTAGATGTTAGCACAGTTCAGCTCGATACAGCAGTTCACCTTTTCACTTCTAGTCTTGTATTTTAAACAAGGGAAGACATCTTAATGTAACTGCATAGTCTCACAAATGCAGCAGGAGCAAAGGCTTTATTTTCCATTATGTTGACCTATGTAAATAACATATAATCTGGGTACTTATTTATCTTCTGAACACTGCAGCTGAATGCAAGGCAAGGAAAGGAAAGCAGGGGGGAGATAAATCCCCGAAGGATGATGGCTTTTGATTTTCTTCTCCTACTTGTACATACATAGCAAGAGACACAAAAGACAAGCTCACTGGAATTTAATCTTATTATGATCTGTTTCCACCCATACTTCATAGGCCTGGATGTTAAACAGACACTTGTCTGAGCCCTGACAGTACCCAGTAGTCCATGCTCCCTCACAGAAGCAGCAAATAAGGCATTTGTCATTGACAGTGACGATACTGCCAGCTGAACCACACTGATGCAACACAGACCCTTTAATCCTCCATAACCGGAGTTGCTGAAATGCTTGAGATCCACCTGAAGTATTTTTATCACTAGCTGGGGGAGTTACCATAGAATTACAGCCCATATACAAGAATGAAATATGGTGCAGTGTGACTGGCATAAAAGCCCAACAGACTGTTTGGGGAATAGTTTGTTCTTCTAATGTTGACATTATATCATTTGTTTTTAGCAGCTCAACACCACTGACAAGTTTCATCTTATTCAAATTGTCTTGAAAAGCTTAATAACTCAATTTAGCATATCTTTTAGAAGAAAAAGAAAATAGATACATTATTTGTAAAGCAACATATGCCTGATGACTTTGATCTGTGCTGATGCAATCCCCTCCAAGGATAAAAGCAGAGCTGCTTAAGAGGAGGAGTCATCATATGAATATACACTTTCTAGCAGCTTTTTGAAAACACATTTCTACTCAATTAGCACTTACAGTGATAGCTAATTTTAGATATTAAAGCACTGAACTTTCCTGTTGTCATGCTTTCATGCTACAATCCTCTCCAATTAGAGAGGAATTTATTCAAAATGTTTCCCTAACACATTTTATGTATTTTCTCTGCTTAAAGCTGTCGGCTTGACTACATAAACACACAACACAGAGGCTGAAACACAGGTTAAATGTTCAGATGTTAAATTCCTCCAGAAAAGTGAAATTACAAAATAGCACAGCTTAAATACAGACTATAGAGCTATAACACAACAGGGGACATGTTATTACTCTTGATCTGGTTGCGTTGAGCCAGGAACTAGTTGTGTTATTCAGTCTTTGGTATGTAGATAGCCCTTTCAGGACTTCTAACTATATTTAATCTGATGTCAACTTCAACCTGTTCATTATGCAAATGTAAATATATCAGTTATAGCAAGAGAATCAGGGTTAATGCTTTTTGGTTTGGGGTTTTTGTTTGTTTGGTAGTGTTTTCTTTTTAATACTGTAAAACTACATGATAAATAACACATCTCCCCGTGGAGGATACAATGCAGCCCCACATGTGCTTGGCATTCAAGTTTACACAGATGCTGACCCTTCATCTGGGTTACCCTTTGCCTTTCATTTTGATCATCCCAGACTGTTTATATGAAAACAGAAGGAGCATATTTAAAAACAAATCCCAACACATCTCCCCCCTCTATCTGGGGCTGCATAGTTTATGTACAGTGTAAAAGGAGTTCATTGTGAATACACACAGGTTCAAGAAGCACTTATTAAAACCAGAAGCAAATCAGCACTTGGAAAAATGCGGGATGCCAGGTTCTTGCAGTGGTCAGAAGACCGGAGAACTGAAACACTTCAGAACTTTATTTCCTATCCAACTGCAATTAAGTTCTCACCTTAAAATTCAAACTTGAGTCATAAAGCCACCTAAAACCTGTGAAATAGTCTAAATCCAAATCACAAATACAGTAGGCATCTCTGACTGTCCTGGCTGGATGTGACTTGAAAGCAAGATCCAAATTCTCTTAACAGTTCACAGAAGAACAGATTTATATCACATCCTTTTTTCATGCAGTGTGTATTTATGCACTTTTACAAGTCTGTGTGATGCTAGCCTTTAGCAACTGAGTACAGATACATCGGTATCTTTATTCTGGGTTAAGCTTTTTCTGTTGTTGAGAACTCTGGGTATCATCTTCCCTACCTCTATCTGCACATTTTGTTACCTGTGATATTGAAGTCAGAAAATACAGTAGTCTTATGGGAGACCAGCTATGTTGTATGACAGATTTGAGAGAAAATTAATATATCCTTTTCTTGAATTCTTATGCTGACATAAAATGCTCCTCTGACTGTTCCTTGTACTTTACCACCTTTTCTCTGAAAGGCTTCCATAAGATGTCCCATATATCATCTTTTACATGATGGATATCTTCCCTGATCAGCTTCAGTCACTGTTCTCAGAATTATCCTCTGATTGTTCCTGATTGACGACTGAAGTTCATAGGAAGACTGCTCCACCCCTTTCCATATACAGTGAGACTACAAAGTCAGAAGTACATCTCTGAGAAAAGCACATGTGATTCACTTGTCAACAGAACTGACTTGCTTGAAGTTGTTAGATGCCACATCAGTTTTTCCCATGTCTCACTCCAGGCAAGTCAATTATACTTCTAAAGGGCATCCTTCCCATAGTCAAATTCTTAACATTCTGTAAGCCACATGTTCACGGGTGCATAACGAGTAACAGAAATTTGCATCTTCTCTACAGCTGCCTATCAGCTATTTTCCAAATTCCTTTGGAGTTGACATGATTTTACTGTACCCGGTGATACACTGTAATGGACTTGGATTGCATTTGCCTTTCAATACACATTATGATCAAGTGGTATGTTCACGTTCAGAGTTTGCTCTTAAAAGTACCTTGGAAGTTTTGGACTTGCCAGTCCTTATATACTCAAGAGTGGGTTTTGAAGAGAAAACTTAGGTATCCCATTTCTGCTTTCCCAGACATCATAGAACACTCCAGTTTATTTGATTAGAAACTAACACTTTTTCCATAAGAAAAAGTGACTTACGTATAACTTGAGAAGTCACAGTACTGGCAGTATTTTTCTCCATTATGGTTTCTTCTGCACTGTTTGCATTAGCATTTCTTTCACATGAATGTTCACAGCCAGCCACTTCACTTGAATCAGTTGTGCAGCTTGTCTTTTTTGTGCTTTGCTACTTTTTCCATCAGCTTTTCCACTGAACTTTCATTTCAAGATCAATAGACACAGCTGACTGCAATGCAAGGCCTTCCTGCTACCGCCACTGCAGTTTTAGTCACCTTTAGAGGCCCTACAAATTCACTTTCATTTGGAGAAACTCAAATGGCCTAGTAGGCAAGATGAATGCAAAGTGTGATTTTCTTTTTAATGATATATTATGAATACAAGTCTTAAAAGGGGCAGAGTCAGTAGCTGTGCCCTACAGTAAGAAAATGGATTTATCTCATGCACCCCATTATGCATCACAGCCTCAACACAGTAGCCTTGACCAAACCTAATCGGGATCGATGCTGTTACCTGAAAAGCAGTAAAATTCAAATATAAAATTTGAAAACATTCTTTTCTCAGGCATTATGTGTGCCCTCTGCATGACTAAAATGATACAGCAGGATTTTTCAAGAAGCCA
This sequence comes from Psittacus erithacus, assembly GCA_009867235.2. Lineage (NCBI taxonomy): Eukaryota > Metazoa > Chordata > Aves > Psittaciformes > Psittacidae > Psittacus > Psittacus erithacus. Next base: position 22,507 of record WYDI02025845.1, on the reverse strand, counting down.
ATTTGATTACACTATAAACTTCCTAAGAAACCCAAACCTAATCACGAAAAGCAATGGCACTGGGAAAAAAAAAAAAGTGTATTACAAAAGTCACATTACAATGGCATAACAGATAAATTCAGCCTTCATTTGGACCAAAAGACTCATTCTTTTTTCCTCTATTCCCCCTGTTCCTCGTACGGGACACAGTAACATAATGTGCTTGGTAAATCAGTGACAGTTAAAAATCTTAATTGGAAATAGCGCCTCACTCACAGCAAAAGCACAGTTCACATATCCCAATGCCTGCTAAAAATCAATTGTGTGAAAACTAACAGGGATCCATTTACCTACTGGAATGGTTTTGCACTGGTTTCTTCCCTTATCTTTTGTATGTTGGTGTGTGAGTAGAAATTCATTGAAGACAGCACTGCGTATTCAAAACTGCTATTTTTTTCTGTTATCTAGAAAACCTCCTGATCAAATTTTGTTTTGTAAAGGAAAACCAGATTGAATTCTTGGATCCGGATAAGTTTGGAGGGGTTGAGGGGGTTTTTTGAAGACTCTATTAGTGAGGAAAAAAAAATAAACCCAAACATGCACAGCAAGCCCCAGCCCTGGCTTCTTTCACATGAGTTTCCATTAAAGCTGATGTTCACTGGCGTAAAATACAAAGCCCTTGTCATTTCTACCCAGTGTGATTTAATTTGTTAGCTGTAACACTACAGGTGGACTGGCACACATGACTGGCTAATCAGCTGCCACCATCCTATGTCTGAGTCAGCACAGAGGGGGATTTAACCTTGCAGTCACAAGGTCAGCAGCCCAACATTGCCCTCTTCCCCCTCAACGCAGCAGCAATAATTGCGCAGATCTGTTGAGCAATTTACATCACCAGAATGTCAGAGCGTCAACCTTTCTTGACACGCACCAGGCTTGGTGTACACTGCACAGACATGACATTTCCATGCTTTCCCCAGCAATTCTGTTTCAATAATGATCAAGAAACAGGAGAGAGTAGGGAAACGAGGAGAAAAAAGAGACCACAAAACAATGCGATAGGTGTTAAAGCGCACCTATAACGGGTCAGCATAAGAAAAGGTGAACGTATTTAAGCTAAAGTGACGTTCTTATACAGCAGGAGTCAGTTGTACAATGAATCACATTTTTATGAAAATGAGAAACCAAAACCTTTCCTATTTAAAAGAAAATAGTAATTGCAGGGAAAATCTGACTCAATGTGGCTGTTCTGGCCTATCCACCTTAAATTGCTGAAGAAAATAAGAACATGAAAAAGGAAGGAGGAACCAGAAGCTATCAGCTCCAAACTACTATAATCCCTTAAGATGAACAATTACTTTATCCCTATTATCATAAACAGAATTCTTGGCTGAAAAACATGATAGGAACCATGACTGAATAAAAGCACATTGCACAGTTAAGCAATCACAAATCACACTGAATTTTGATTTTAGAGGGATGTCTTGAAAACAGGAATTAAATATCTACAGCTCCGGAGACTTACAGCAAGATTTCATTTCAATGTCTGCAAGTAGAGAAAACAGTAAGATAACAAATGTCATTTCATAGAAAATGGATTCACAAAATTTTTAAGCAAGGTATTTTACAAGCCTTCCATGCTTGAGAAAAAACTCACACCAAGAAAGCCGCTGAGTTTTCTGTTCACATTGTATTTGAGCTAGAAAGAAATCACGTGCCATGTTCCAGATAGTGGACAACTGTGACATTTCAGGGCCTTAATTCAGAATTAAAATGGGAGAATGATTCGCATTAGGGCTGGGCAGAATAGGGCTAAAGGGAATCTGAACCCTTTCCCCCAGGCTCCCTTTTGAGGCAGCTGCTTATTGATTCTACCTTCCAAAGAACGCCATGGCAGCCCAGTGGTACCTACAAACATGGTTATTGTCTTTGCAGACATCAACCAGCTACTGCCACCACCTTCAGATCCACTGACTCAGAAACCACCCAGACCTCTTTCCTAAGTAGCAACCACACTAGCTTCCCACCAAGCCCTTGCAAAACAAGGACTTTTCAGCTGAAGGACAGACCAGCACAAAAACCTACCCAATTTAAGAGCAATCCAAGGTTACTGCATTTGAGGACTTCCAATTGTGTGATTTTAAACCAGCTCATAGGTGTAACAGAACACCATTTATCATCAGTTGGCTTCAGGCTGAAAATCATTCACTGACTTTCACTCCCCACCCCATACTGGATCCATCACACTGGATGGATTCTCCTGCTGTCAGAAGTTCTCAGAAATCAGTCTCCTTAACAACATGTAATACTTCCCAAAGCTTAGACATGCCAGGGAAGTGAACTGCAGAAAAACACCATAAAGAGTAAATTCTGAGCTCTCACCATTAATCCACCATCCACTACAGCTAGAAGGAAACAGAAGCCTGGAATCACAGAATTCCATTGCGCTGCCTCAGCCCATACAAATCCCTTTCCCTGGTGCTTGCACACAGCTGCGAGCATGGTCTGTTCTGATCACCTCCAACTCTGTGACCTTTAAGACCCTTGCATACTTTCCCTCCCTGCAGAAAGGGCCTTAATCTAAACTATAACTGACTTAAAAACTTAAAATCCAGTACAAAAGTGTATTTCACTGTTTGAAATCCTACTGGAATTTAGCACTGTTAGATACAAGGGAGATAAAAGTTGTAGAGCCGGAAAGTTGTATATCTAACCCACCCACTGTGGGCATAATCCCTAAACTATGGATAAAGAGCTGACCGCTTCAAAATCCCTTTCCCATTCTCCCTTGGCTCTTGCAGGGGCCTATGCACAAGATGGTAACTCGTGCATATAGAGTGGCAAGCAAACAGCAGCTTCTATACTCAAAATGTCCCTTCTGAATTCACACAGCAGCTGCAAAAACACACACTGGCCAACTTCACTAGATGTCCTACACTTGGCAAACTATCACAAACACATGGAGCCGCTGGGGAGGAGGGAACAGCCAAGGGAGATGCAACACAACAGAAGAAACAAAATCCCAAAAGAGAGAAAGGAACAATAGAAAAGGGTGAGAGGGGGAAAATGAGAAGGTCGATGCAAGGCAAAGAATGAAAAGGGCAAGAGAGTCTGGGAAAGCAGTGAGATAAGTGAAGCACATGAGGAAGCAGGCTGTGAGGAAGATGTCCCGCCATCAGCACATAAAACAAGGCTCCTGCTGGAAGATAGTTTGGAACAAATAACTGGCAGAAACAAAAAAAGAAAGTCTGCAAGACACAAAGAGAGCTCAGTCACACGTTAGTAACCAGAATGGCTTTCCAGCCCACAGCTACTCGATAACAGAGACAGCAACACACTGAAAGGTTGGGACATTGTCACTGGCTGAGTAAGCAGGTTAGGCTTGAGACAAGATGATGCATACCAAAGGCAAAATGGATAAAATTAAACATTTATCGACAACACAAAGTTGGGCTAGGCTTCCAAAAACACTGGGCACTACCAAAACACAAGTCAAGTCCTGAGCTGGAGAGACAGTCAATTGAGCCTCCTACAGCTTTTAGCTTAAATGGCTTGCGAGCTATTCCTTCAGGTCTTTCAGAGCAAAATTAGTGCTTCAGTTCCTGCTGACTGCTTTAACTGCTGCACCTGTGACTCTTTAAATTCACCACAGCTGGGCTGCTCAGTGCATAATGGCAGTGTGCATCAGGGAGGGCCTCAGCACATAACATGCCAGATCACCTCGGGGTTGGGGAGGAAGGAAAACACAATGTTGGTTCTCAGTCAGGTAGGGCAGCATTTATGTCCACATGTTCCTGTTCAGAAGAGGCAAATAAATGAAAGCTTTTCTCTTGTTCAGTAAGAGACACCCATCTGCCTTCTTAAACCCAGCAAGCTTCATGCCAAACAGGGCAAAGGGAAAAAGTACAGAGAAGGCAGAGAGAGCCACTTATTTTCTCTGCTGGAAAGAGTGATGTAGTGGTTTATAGTGAGGTAGACAGAACAGGTAAGAAAAGGCTCATTTGTAAGTTGCATTCACACGCTATTTGTGTATTACATCCTCTTCTACATTTATAGCAACTTGGAGTCAGAAGCAAACTGAAACCTCAAACTGCACATTCCCTGGGCCCAAGAGAACAGATATAAAGCTGCTCCTGAGCCACTTTATTCCTGCATTATTCCTGCTCTCAAGCTACACAGCGCTTACGGGCACAAAACCATTCTGGATAGGAGATAGCACTGCACTGTTTGCTGCTGGGTTTTGGGATAGAAAATATGCTGTTGTTCCTTTTGATTCCCCTCACTCATCCTTCCCCTTCCCCTCAACAGTTTTGACTTTATCTCCAGGATAATAGATGTGGTTGCACAGTAAAGACGCATTAGACTGACACAGCTTACTCTCCTTGCCAGCACAGGAACATCCATACCGCAGCAGTACAGAGGACTAAAAGGCCCAGACTCCAGCACCACACTTACATAGCTAACCAATACACTTTGTGTACAGAAGGCTTGATCTCTGAAGGAGAAATAACCTGCTCAGAGAACCAGATTTATTCTTGTTTTAATTTGCCTGTGAGGATTTTCATCTACCCATTTTTTAAACTGTGTGATATAAGCTTGCTTACAGTTAATCCATTTTTCTAATTACATTGTTTCTCTCACTATAAAGCAACAGTTGATTAATCAGACTCTTCAGTGAAGCAGCAAGGTGTCTGACCTTCTTACTTGTTGTATTTGTAATGAACTTCATATCTTTCTTCAATGAAATAAAAAAAACACAATCCATTTCAAGCTATCTTTAGAATAGCTGACTAACTACAGGGAACACATCAGGAGCTCACCTATGGGCAAGTCTATCAACTTTACTCTCTGTCAGCAGTTCACAAGTCTTATACCTTACTACACACTCTTGCTGTTAATGAAGAAATATTTCAAAAGACCTTTTCATAACTTCATCTGCATGGGCACGTGACAATTTGTAGATCTGCAGGACGACACACATAGAGAGTTGTAATCCACTGCAGCAGAAAGCTCTCCTATAAAGCTACGGAAGACCTCTGTTAGTTGTGAGAGAAAGAGTTATCACTTACAGGAGATACAAGCACTTCTTCCTACATCTAATGGGTGGACTTGAAGATCTTAAAGGTCTTTCCCAACCTACATGATTCTTTGATTCTAACTAAAACACAATACGTCAGCAAGTCTACACCCAGTCACTTTCTCACACTCCCAAGCATTTGCCAGTGCATAAATCCCATTCACACAAAATAGAGGCAGAACACAGTCCCCAGTCCAACAGCAGGGCTGTCAGGGATTTGAGGAAGTTATTTCCCAGCTGTGAAAGATCAACTAAACAAGATGAGTTTTTAACTGTCCTTGAAGATTCCCAAAGATGGAAACTCCACTACCTTCCCATGTTCCTTTATTTCACCACTTTGCTGGTTTTATGAACAGGCAGCTTTTCTAGGCTTTAGAATTTCTACCTTTTGCCACGTTGGTGATGATCATCTTGTTCCTCACATAGGCAAACCAGACTATTCCATTCTCTGTAACACCATGTATTTCAAACACTTCTTACACCTCGTTTTTTATTTTAGGCTAACCATCTCCTCCTCCCATTCACACTAGTGGAGCCATATTTCTACACCTTCAGTTTTCTTCAAATGGCTGCTCTCTTTCCAAACCACTACAGTATGGTAAGCTGAGAGTTTGGGAGAACTACTTGGCACCTTTGGCAAGCTATTACCCCATTTATACCTTCAAATCACATGGGTTTTTTCTGTGTGTGACAACAGAATCTCATTGATTCCTCATCAGCTTGTGATCTGCTAAAATCCAAAGATCCTTGCCTATCTGCTATTTGGGTGGCCAATTTCTGCTACTAAAAGCTGATAGCACAACACCCATCCATACTGAATGTCATCCAACTTTCCGTGTTTGTTTCACTAATGTAAGATGACTTTGAATTCCATTCCTGCCTTTCAGTGTGCTCACAGTCCGGACTGAAACACTTGCAGATTTAAAAAGCACACACTCCATTCCATCACCCACATCATTAAGGAAAATACTGAACAGGTTTACACATGATGATGCATATTCACAAAAGATCAATAGAGAACAGGCCATTCCTAACCCTTGACTCAAGGTTTGTTTAATCCAATGTATTATATCTTCCAATTCTTCTCACAGAAACAGAAGTTGGGATGTCATCACTAATACCTCTTCATCCTTATGTCACGAAGCCCCATAAAACAGTAAGGAAATGCAGTATCTGTCTAGTATCCACCCAAAAGATGCTATACTGTGGCAGATAGTGTATTTGTATATTAGATTCTCAAAAACCACATGGAATTCAAATCCCTTTTCCCCAATCTTAAAAACTTTCCTGTAAACTTCCAAAGTTGGAACAATAGCTAAGTTTGAGTATTGCAAGATAAAAAGCCCACAGTTGGAGTGAATTACCTTACTTCTACTTTTAGAAAAAGCTACATTAGAGTTGATCTGTTTTGGCAGGCTTATTTCCCAACATACTAAAGGAGTTCTAAGTGCATATATTATTTAAACCAGAAGAATTGAGATTTCTTCTCTCCCCAAAAAAATAAAGAAGAAAGATAATTCATACGTAAGAGACAAGCACACTGAAGAAGAACTAGTCTGGGATACCCTGCTGCTTCATTTGTCAAACCTGTTTTATCTTAACACTCTGCTCTTCCCAGGGCTCCCCACTAACATTTGGCTAGCTGACTCACTGAATGTTCCCTTTAAACTTATATGGTAACAATTAATAGGTTATAAAAGAGATATTGATTTACCTTCAAAGTTCTTGTTTGTGATCTCTGATCATCTGGGCAGTGTGCTGTCACTACATAGGGACCCACTCACATCTTCAGCCATCTACAGCAAAGGCTTCCTTTACAGTCACTGAGGTAAGCCTCGGCAGGACAGGGAAAACACTACATGCAATTCAAATAGCAGGGTTTCTAGCAAGGAGTTTGGCTCCCCTAAAACCCACTTGTCTATAGGCTATTTGTTTAGAAAGACCAGAGACCATAAAGACAGAGACTGTGCTGCTGAGGCATATATTGAAAATGACAGGAATGGTTCCTATTCACTCAGTATTTCAAATTCAAAATCATAGAAGTATATCCCTCAAACTAAAACACCACCAAATGGAACAACTGGTGGATGGAGTCCAAAGTGAGTCAGATTCAAACCAGAGGCTTCCTCAGACATCCACTCCACTGAAGGTACTCCAGTATGATCACACTGCTTCCCAGTTTTCACCTGAGGGATGACCACACATTCTTGGTCTGCACCCTCATGCTCCCATAGACACCCACACTACCTCAAAGACTCATAACAGATAGCAAGCTTAGCTACCATATCAAGAAGAAAGTCTCAGTGCCCTTGACCAGATTAGTTACTAGGACAAACCACACCTGAAAATTACAGAATGGCCATTCCAAAGTGGAAGCAATATGACTGCTTAAATGTGAAGTGATTAAGTGAGTATTCTAAACTATGCTCTTTATTGTTCTTCACTTACTAAACACCTGTGCAATTTGCATATTAGCCTTCATCCAACCTTATAGCTTCGACTTCTTGAGCCAGGCTTGGCAATGGCATAATGAAAGTACAAGTCTGCACCAAATCCAGCCCAGAGACAACACAGCGCACGTTAGTATTTTCACATTTAGTCACTTATTATACCACCCAAATCATTGCTCCAGCTCACATGCCATGGTTTCTTCTGTGAGTACCCTCTAACTGGAGTCTCCTGATAAAGCTTCAAAAATGCCATGTTCATTAACTGGAAAATAAATAGTTTCAAAACTTTTGTCTTTTAACTGCAAGCTATAAAACACTGAAGCATCTAAACGGATGCTGTAGAGAAGGGAAATGCATCACAGCAGTATTAGCACACCAGCTGAAGGAACCTTACTGGACTGGGTGTTATTAAAGTTATTTAGTTATTTTTAAAACCCTTGAAAGATACAGAAAAGGTGATTATCCTTTCTTTCAAAATCCCATCTGCTTTAAATTCTTACAGCTTCAAAATAAGCATACAGATCTAATTAATTTTAATGATCCACGCTGAATTACTTACCATTGAAACAAAACTACCTAATTTGCTGTGGTTCTGAATTTTATTGTTTCATCTTTGCTAAATTATAAATGCTTTTCATAAACAGAAGCTACAGTTCACCTTGAAGGAAACACTTTCAAGTGTGATGTATGGCTGCAGACGCCTGTTGTGGTTTGGCATGCTGGCAGGACAAAGTTGAATCCAAATTAATACACGGAATTTAAATACCAATCACATGGTGCTTTCTTTTAGAGGAGGTTCCCAAATGAATGCAGATCTCAAAGTCAGAAAATGGCTATCACACTTAAAAAGACCAATCCACATTCAAGTGAATTGAGGGCAAGGAAGGAGAAAATCACCATTTAGCAAACTTGCACATCTTTCTCAGTTAATGTAATCATTTCATCAAGGAACGCCTGCATAATAACATCTTTTGTAATGGTTTTGTTGCAAGACACACTGCACTCAGCAGCCCAGTTTTATATGGCTGTAGAGGGATACACGAAGAAACATGAATATAAAAAAAATGAGGTTGGAATCCTGACCTCAGAATTGATACGAATTTTGTCATTTAACTCAACAGGACCAGAGTTTTCCCCCCAAATATGTGGGTAAAATGAGGAAGTAGACTGGGAACTGTAAAGAGCTCAGTTTATATCCCTGACCTTAAATAGCACATATATTGCTAATTTTCAAAGTTTTTCTCCATTCAAGTTAACATAGAACAACATTGGCAATCTAATCTCTAACAAAACACTGCCTTACTTGGCATGGGCAAACAGCAAATTCTGACCTAAACATCCATCCCCAGAAGAGTTCTTTAGAGGTACATGAAACTTAGGTTGAAAAAAGGCATGTAATAGCAAGTCCCCAGATCAACATTTCTATTTTCCCCCCACCTAGCATCACTCATCTTTGTTTTCAATACCCTCTTTTGCATCTGCACTAAAAACATCACAGAACACAACTTAATTTCATGAATTAATTTAACGTCAAAATACTATCAAGCTATGCCTTCTTCCCCCCATCCTCTTTCAACTCAGAGTTAACTTTGAAGCACCTGTCATGTCCTGCTTTGTGTTTTATATTAGAATCTTATTTCTCTTGCAGTCTTTTGAGTTTGCAGCAATGACAACTGGCATTTAATAATTAGTTTCCCTATTTCCACAAAAGCACTTGGATTTCAGTGAATATGACCTGCGGGTAGTTTGCATACAGGCACTTCACCCTCACTGACGCTTTCTGGAAAAGGAATGGCTCATTACAATGCAAATTAAACTAACCCATGTCATGGGTTATTATAAATTATAAAATACCTCACACCAAACAAAACCCAAAACATCCTCCTTATGGTCTCTAAGATTCACTGCAATGGATGTATTACAGTGGAGCTTTACGTACAAGACCATCATGTTTTTTCTGGCCCTAAAATCTAAAGGTTTCCAAGCATTACTAACATTTAACTTCCCCCCAGGAAACTCGTTTAATCCTTACATATTTCTTCTCCCCAAATCAGCTTCAGTGTTTGATCCATACATACTAGAAAATGTAGGCATTCTTTCACTGATAACATACCAGAAACCCTAACACAGATACACATCCCACATTTCTCCACGTTTATTTGCATGCTGCAAAGGGAAAAAACATCTACCTGCTAAATTTAGACCATCAGAATACAGGGGGAAGAGGTTACATGTTTGTATAATAGAATGTTCCTCTGCTTTCAAAACATGTTATATAAATAATACATTATCCTATTAATAATAGATTAATGACCTTCCTCTCCTCCCTGTCACGGAAGCTTCAGTCACTGAAGACAACAGTCAGAATATGGCAGGAGTTAGCAAGGTGTTTTCCATAACTTCAGTTGTGCAGAGAATACTGTAAATGTGGCAATGTCTTATGTTATTCTTTAGCATTGGGGGGGGGGGAGGGAAGACTTGTTACAATTTGTTTGCTATCTGGAGAACCTCCCCTCAGCTGCATAGCAGAATTTAGCCTATCTGATCTCCAATCAGCTAAAACTCTCAGTATTTGTAGGCAACTGATTTAAACTGTTAGCAAATATTTGTCTGCAACTCTCATTTGACAAGACCATTACTACACATCTTCCTTGCAAGTTCCAAGGCTATGCAGACTGGATGAGAAATATTTTGGACTTAACATTCAAGCATTAGAAATGAGAGACAAAGTCTGTTATTGGCCTACATTTCCTATTTTCCACAGGACTATGAAGCAACTCTGGAAACAGATTCAGGGCCAACAACCAAGAATCTGAAAAGTAAAGAACTGCATGCTGCATTCAAGTACTTCACTCACAAAGTGCGTGCTCATTCCAGCATCTAATGCTTTGTTTATCATTATCCGAGTTTCTTCCTTATGTTTTTCTGGTGAGAGGTGGTTTGTTTTTCTTTCCTGTTTTGTTTCTTAAAAAGCTCCACAAGCTCGAGCCATGATCAATTGACTATTATTTCTCTGGTGACTTGTGCTGCTCAATTATGACATTTCATTTCAACCTTACTCTCCCAACACCTTGCATTAATCCACCCAAATAACTACTGGAGACATTTTTGAGATGATTGATTTTTCACATCTGAAAGACATTTGTTCTGGTATGCTAACAGTAATAAATGAGAGAGGGGCCTTCAAGAGCACAGAATGAAACTGAATGCCAAGATAAATGTTACATTTCAAAGTATAATGACTGAAAAACTTCATACAAACAGGCTGTTTTGTTGAACAGACTTATTTTCTTCCACCATGTATGTATCTATTTGTATGTCACAAGGATGTGAATACAACATTATCAGCATGATTAGACACAAATTGACCTATTTGTCATATCGATAACAGCTATAGCCAGAGGATCAAATATCCAAATATGTCCTTACACATCAGAGGAACCTCAAGAAAGCAAACTAATATTTCAAGAACTCAGCAGGGAATACATGACAAATTAGGTCTCAAAAATAATTACGACATCCCAAAGGGAAAATGTACTTCACTTGCAAATTATTCCTGGACTTTTACATACCTTTTAAAACACTTTGTAAAAGAGCAGTATTGTCAGAGGTCATAAAAGATTGTTTCCAGGATCTAAAGGCTCATGTTTTGAAAACCCGAAATAGACCCCTAGCACACGACATACTTCGAAGATCAGGATTCTTTGCTCTGAAAGGCCACTGACCTTCCCAGGAAGGGTATTTTCTACAGGGTTTATTTTAAGTGCCATAGTCTTAGTAATTACAGTCTCTCAGGCTTGTGTTTATACAGATAATACCTGAAATATGGGGGTCAGAAATATCCATGTGTACATGTGCAATTCACACAACTGTTCCCACAGAACAATACTGTGGAAAGCAGGAAAATAGGCGGTGGGGAGGAAGGGGAGATAGGGGTACAGAAAACACCAGAATAATGGGTGAAATTGCTAGAAATCACTCCTTCAGAGGTGGCAGATAAGCTCACACTGTCTTCCCAGCCCTCCAGTGCAACTGTGGCATAGATCTGACATATAATATTTACTTACGGGAATTGGATCATTTTTCAAAAGAGAACCATTAATTTCTCTGCAAGACAGGTCAAGCAGTGTTCGCCTTTCTTCAAAATGAATCCAGAATAAAGAAGAGAAACACATAATAACATAGGGCTTTTAAAACCAATCCCATAGACTTAATGTCTATATAAATCACACATGCAACTACAAACTGTTTTCTCTTTCTCAAGCTACAAAGATCTGTGGCCTGAACACAATCAGAGGTCCAACATGCTAGCAAATTTTCAGTTGATCACTTCTCCAGCTTTACACTACTTTTTACTTCAATGTAGAAAAGAAATAAAGCGGCAATGCCAGGGGCACCTTCACATCCAAAAATAGTTGGATCTGAAAGCATCTTTTTCTACAAGTCAAGGAAGAAAAGCTGACGAAAAACCTCTGTAAATCCCACCGGCAAAACACTAAAAGCAGTGAGTAGGCTAAAGTACATTACCTGTTAGTAGGAATGCACGAACAGACAAAAGGTTGCAGTAGCTTTCGTATGTTCTTCTACTGAGAGACTTTAAACACTGTGTTGTGGTGCCAGCTTATAAAGAAATAAAGAACAGTGAAACTGAGTTTTTGGAAGCTATAAAAATGAAGTAGGTGAAGCAAGGAAAACGTTATTGTATCTGTCAAGTTTTTCAATACAAAGAGATCTGACAACTGCCAGGAAAGAAAAAAAGCAATATATGTAACTAAAAAAGCCATACCAACTTTTCCATATAATTCTATGGTTTATTATGTTCATCTCTTTCCTCATTTCCTTTAATGACTTTGTGATGTCATAGAAAACACTCTTCATGGAAGGATCAAGTATGAACACAACCCCACCAAAAACAGCAGTCTTACAAATGGATTGCTGAGGTATCACAATGATATACATGTTTTATGAAGAAGCTTCTGCACAGCTTTGGTACAAAAGCAAAATCAGAAATAGAAATCTGAGCAAACATACCCCAATATTCAAACTCAGCACCACAGTGTTCAATAGAGAAAGACTGATTGCCTCCAAGTCCATCCCTGGTGTTGAGGCCACGAATCCATCAGCTTCTCAGCCAGACTGAGGCCTGGGGATCTGGGCTTGTTTCTACAATCTGTAGCTTGTGGAAGGAAGGACAATCTGTAGAATTTCCACACAACTCAAACTACAGCACTGCCAAGCAGGCAAAATTTTATAGCTACCAAGTAAGCCCCAGCAGCTTAAGTAAGAATTGAGGAAAGCCTCCCCTTCAACCACATGTGTATTTTCCCAGAAAGGATGACGTCAGAGGCAATACAACCTGAATCAAAAGAATTTTGTTGTGTATTTTTGTATTTTTAAGTAAAAAAAAAACCCCAAAACATGAAATTCATACTTTTTAACAACTCCTTGCATTCTGCAATCAAAAATACCCTTTAGAATTTTGAAAGCAAACTTCAGCACACTTTCAGTGCTTTCAGCAAAGAAGTATCTTCTAATTAAGCTCAAGCTACAGCCATCCATGTTTCTTACAGCATATATTGTCTTAACTTGTTAAATTTACGTTACAAACTGATCAAATGAGTGAATATTGTGTATGAGGCTGAAAAAGACCAGTATGCCAAATCTGACACTGTTCCATCTGCTACTCATAGCTCAAAGCAAGGGTCCTGTATTTCTTTTAGACAGGCCTAATTTCATTCATTCAAGCATGCATGGAAATCCCATAGCCTATATGTAAAAAAATGGCAAGCCACGTTCAAATTGCCTTTTACTACAATTTAAAAGGCACTTCTGCACATAGGCATCAGTTCATTTAAACAGACTTAAGTATTTGAGAACGGCAGGTCAGAATACAATTGGGATAGTAGTACTTTTATATAAGCTTCTTTATGTTGTTGGTCATTAAACCCACATACACCAGCAGGAAAGCACAATCTGATTTGAGACACAAGAGGAGCACTCAGATACATGATTGTATTTCACAGTTCTGAGACACAACTGCATCATGCCCTAGGGCATATCACTTCTCTACCTTAGCTTCTGCTCTATAGGCAAATGAAGTAAAAAATAATACTTAAACACTTCCCAACCCTTCTTTGAGAATGGATGCCCTATTTTTTTCTAGATGCCACATCTTCAGGGCCATGAAATTGAGATGAAAGAGCCAGAACTTGTAACACTGCAACCGCTGCACTGATTCGGAGCTTATAAAATTCCTAATGCCACTATAAATACTGCTTTGTTCATCATGATGTGTATTCCTACCACACTGCTCAGTCAGCCTAGGGAGAAAAAAAAGTATCACCAGTGAACATCATCTATTTGGTTTATGAAAGAGTTTGTTACAGTCTCTGAGGTCTGCTCTTCATCATACACGTGCTTAATTCCCATCAGCATTAGTGAAGCTTAATGACGGATTTATAGAGAAAAAAAGATGGTTTTGTATTAGCCCAAGTAAATGGATTGCTCTGTCTTTTGGTCCCTCTTAATGAAAAATAGTTGCTTTTAAGCACGCTTTGTAGTTAGACAAGTCTTCGTTGCTGCAAAGAAATGTAAATTTATGGGAGTAACAAAACAAATTGATTAGTGATATGGAAACCACTTAATTCTTGCTTCCCATATGGGAGACTGTTTAGCAACCATTTAACCTGTTTGTATTTTGTAAGGAAGATACTGCAAACCATCAGCTGAGATGCCAAAAATTCAAAGTTATCATCTTTAATTGTAACCTGCCTGCAATGCTACAGTCTCCTTAAAGCTCTGCACAAGGCTAAGCAGACAAGTAAGTTCTTAGAGCACAGCTAAGTTGTGATAGGAAAGCAGGAAAGAGTGCCAACAGTCTAATTTAAAACAGCTACTAATTGCTGCTGTATGTTATCCAGTCAACTCAAGGCAAACAAAACCATGTTAAGCACAATATAAGCAAATCCAAGTATGTAGCTAACAAGTCTAAATAGCAGACTCGCATATGAAAGCCACGTACATCTCTAGCTAGGCAATTACAGTTGTGTACAGTAACATACACAATTACCAGGTCCCCATTTTCACATGCATAAATGATACATTAGATACACCCTAAATGCCACATGCATTAGAACTAATAGGAGCTGCATGTAAACCATCTGCAGTGATCAAAAAGGCTTAATTCGCATCCAGATACACTTCCAAGCATGCTTCCTAGCACATCTAAACGTGATAAACATGCATCAGCCACTTCACCCCCTCAATTCTGCAATTTCATATCCTCAAAGCGAGTGAATCCACAGGCATTTTAGAACAGAATGTAGAATTACAGTTTATAGATAATTTTACAAAATGCCAATATAAAACTGTCCCTTCCTGACCAAACAGCTATACATTTATCATTCCTCTACAAAAAGCTCAGTATTTTAAACCAAAATACAATAGCAAAGTATTGAACTGACATTTATGATAAAATGCATTTGATTAAGACTTAATAAAGTAGTCTGTATATTACCAGTGAATAATGTATTATAAGATAAAGGCAGACATAAAGCAAATAAGAGTGTCAAAGCTAATTCCAATGTGCATTTTTCAGCCATATTACTTATTACTGGATTTTAAAATGCACACTGAGATTCAAGAGCCTCCTCTTTTTTCTAAGCAAATAACCATAAATCCCTTGAAGTTTACCTGATTTAGTTACATTGCTAAATTAAAATCAATGCAAACTTTCCAGGAAACTAGTTAGTTTCTAGGCTATCTTCATACACCAAAAAGCATGGTTTAGAAGCAAAACATTTCAAGAAATAAAGGTGGCGTGATGTTTTTTCCCCTTCCATGCATCAGGAAAAACAAAATACTAAGAAAGAGAATCATAAGATGTGACTGATTAAATATTTTTAGCTGAAAAGAATTTGCCTAGAATACTTCAACATTCAGCATGAGCCTTCCCAAACCGACAGGCCATAAACTAGTTGTTTCAATAAATGCTATTGCACACACTGGATGTCAAAGCACAGAAGCAAACACTTGAGGTTTATGTAAATGTATGTTTTCCCATATTGGTAGCAGGTTGACCTTAGCTGAACCACAACAACAAACCCAAAACCTACCTGCCCAATAATTAAAGATATTTGCAAAGGCAAATATTTGTATGCACAGCCAACAGTACATTGCTTGGAAAATATTTTATATTCAAGTTGGAAGTGAGGTGCTCAGAACATCTCCAGTTTCACCAAGTCCCCTATACAATTCCCAACTAAAATTTTCACTAAAACTCCAACCCAAAGCATACAACAGGATATAGAAAAGTAACTGTTAAATTACAGGACTCCTAGCAATGCAGCTGGTTTTCCTAAAAGCCAACTAGACTCAGGAAGTACATCCCAAGGCACAGAAGCAGCACTGCAGCATAAAATAGCTGAAAATGGACCAGCCTTGCCCAGACACTGTCCTGCTGCTTTCCCTGCTTTCCAATCTCTGCAAGAATAAATCCCACACAAGGAGGGATCTCTGTGGTATACAGCGGTCATGTTTCTCCTTTTGGTCCTCAAGTGGACTGGGTGAGATAAACATGCCAGTGAGGGAACTCACCCTTAGATCAGGTATCAGAGAAAATCAAGACACTGACACCCTCGAGCACTAAGACGGGTACAAAGCTTCAATTGCTTCCCAATATTTTTACCCAAGATTTCCTCCCTTGGTTTTCCAGCACAGCAGGCTCCCTCCCTGTTGTTTTCCATCAGTGAAATTCCATCCCTGCCTTTCATCTTCCTTCTTATTTGGAAAGTTAAAATTTTACTTTCCCTCTCCCACACATACCAAAAAATATAGATAGTAACTGTAAACCACCACTTTGCTTGCACATTAAAGCCCTTTCTTCCACCCTGTGTTTATCTTCCTTACTACAGAGATAGCCACCATACACATTATTACCCTCCTGAAGCCACAGTCAAGAAATAGAAGACACCACCAACAGTTTAAAAAACATTCAGAGTTCAAAACCATCACAAAGCTCCAGGATAAGCCACAAGGCCTGTCTGTATTTCCACTGAATTGACAGTGACTCCCCTTATTTTACAACTTTAATAACTGAATTTGATATTGCGTTAGACGTTCTCATGCACCACGGTATGCAATTTCTAGAAATCTTACTTATAAACTCATAAAGAACTTTAAAAATGGAACATTTTAAATCTTTCAGTATTGCTCAATAGGTTATGCTGTCTAACAAAAAGTTAACTTCCCTTTTCTCCAAATAAATCTCAAAACACTAAAGGCAGATCGCTGGAAAACAATTATGAGGATCTCTGTTCTTTTTTGTTCGTTAAAGTACTCTGTAATAATGTGTTCCTAGTCTTTCCTGGTAAAAGGGAACACTGTCTGTTATCTGGAACAGCACTAGTTAACAGAAAACGGAAAACATTTTTGTTAGAGACTGAGGTTTCTTGACCTAGAGAAGCACAGACCATTCCATATCCCTGAGCTCTCTGCATGCTGCAGATCACAAACTTGCCTTCAATTCCATGTACAATTACAGAGAAAGCCCCAATACAACCGTTTCCATACACTGTGTTTAATTTGAGCCTTTCAGTGAAAAGCAAAGCTCAGTCAGGATATTAACACACTTTTAGTAAGAAAAACTTTCTATTGTTTCTCTCTAATCTATGTAATGGAAGAATAAAACCAGCCCAAAAGTGTGATTTATAAACTGTGTGAAAAATGACTGCTAGTCCTGTAAAACTCCTTAGGAACAACAAAAGCATCATTGTGTAGGATGAGTAGCTCTGTAGCAAGTACAGGGTTGATCTGCTTCTGACTGGTTTGCAAGGGGTGATGTGCTATGCACACTCCAAGCCCAAGCGCTTGAGCCACATCCTGGGAAGTCCTGCTGAAGTGGATACTGCCCAATTTTAAAGAAAATTCTAAACCGCTGCCTGAAAACCAGATAAAAACATCCTCTTCTTCAGAGAGCTCAGTAAACAGTCTATGAAAACAGCATTCTTCCCCTCACCTTCAAGCACCACTAGTACCAGCCTAGGAGATCAGTAGGATGTAGCCTAAGACTTCCATTTCCATGCGCAGCTCCATGCACCACTTCAATCTCCAAGTTACCAGGTCCTGTGAATTTTAACATCTCAAAAGTAAAAAATTACAGCTTAAAAATCCTATTTATCCCCCCCCTTTACTACATTTTCATGTTTCAGTCAATGAGTAAGAACTTCTGGTAAAGAAAAAACATCTTATTTAACAGTGTCTTAAACCTGCAGCCTTTAGGATTGACATTCAAAAAATGTTCTTTCCAATTGGGAAGAACAACTCAAGTAAAAAGCTTTTTCGCATACAAGCTCACTCTTCATGCTGAGTGATGACTGCTCTCCTTGCTGACTTCCCAGGGAAAGAAGAAAAGGATGTTAGATCAGGCCCTGGCAGCAAACAAGCACTGTTGGGGGGCTTCTAACCAGCTCAGAGTATAGGCAGAGCTTGTTCAAGTTTGCTTGCAAATGACTATTGTAATACAGACTTCAGTAATATAGACCTCAAACCCCTTTCTGTCCTGACAGCAGCACTTGGAAAATCTGCAAAAAACATCCAAGGCCCAGTTCCATGTGCAGCATAATTAAGCACAGCTCAGCCTAGGACGATCCAACCAAGATGTATTTATTTGTAATTATATTAACAATTGCCAGGGTTCTCAGTGAAATATCAGGACTTTCTTAATATTTTAGGAGCAAGAAACATTTCAAGGTACGTTACTCACCTTCTGTCTCTGTCTCAGATTTACAAGAGAGCAGAAGATTTGTGTAACTGAAAGAGGAGAAAGCAGAAAACAGCCAAGAAAAGGATGCCTAACTAGAACACAGTGCACAGGGGTCAAGGTAAGCGCACATCATGAACGCATATAGCAATGCTTGCTTACACAGTCACCAGGACACTGACAATTTCTTCTTGCTATTATTAAGAACTATTTTTAAAGTTTCATTATTTAATCAGGTCATCCCAGTCCCTGTGAAGACCAGAAAGTTAGTTCAGAAGTAAATTTCTTGGAAGAAGACTGTTTTGCTTCACTGTTCTTTTGTCACGTCAAGCAGTCCGTTTAACTGGTTCTTTATTAGGATACAGCAAAAATTACAACAGATGACAAACTGCAGATTGCAGTACCTGCAGCTTAAAATTAATTTCAGCCACCTACCACAAGTCATAACTACTAATGCACAGTACAAGTACCTACCTTGGTCAAAGCAAGAAAAATTGGAGGATCAGAGAAATACGGAGCTGGAAGAGATTATGTAGTCCCAGACCTTCTAGGGAAATACATTTCCATGTAAGTTCTATAGAAACACATTTGCATATCTACAAAGCTGCTTCAGATAGATAGATAAGTATATAGGAGTTCTATTCTATAATAGAAATTCCATTAAAAATTATTTTAAGCTGATGACTGAAAAGGTTCTCTGTCATCCACAGAAACCATCTTCGCTTCAAATTAATCCAGTTGCTTTTTGAGCTCCCCCCACAAGACAGAATGTGAATTATTACTATAGTTTTAAACAGAAACCTTTTAAAATGAAAGGCCTGTTCCCATCTTACATTTCTGTTAAAAAAATGGAAACAATGCCTACATTGTTTTCTCTCAAGTCACGATTTCCATACTTCCTCACACTCTCATGTCTTCTCCGGAATGGGCAGCACAGTTGTGAGTGAGTAGCTTTGGAAGGACTGAAACAGGCTTTTGCTCCCCTTCCCAAATTTAGGCATGTAATTCCTAGTTATATGCTCACTTGTGCACTTTTTTTTGCCTCTTCCTCATACCGATGACACTGTGGTCAGCAAAGCAATTTCAAAAATACTGGTCACTTTAGAAGCCTTTACACACTTGCTCCCTGACTACGGGCAGTCAGGATGACTTCATGCCACAGTAACCAGCTGAGAGTTAGCTGGACATTTCCATGCTTCACACCCCTGTTGCTTTTGTCTTCATAGCAGCTGCTCTGAGGTTCAGCAGCTCAGCCAAATTTACCTCTTAATACATTTCATTTTATATTTACAACAAATTCCCAAAGGAAATGCTGTTTTGTTCCCAAGTCTGTCCTCACATGTTGTTTGGGGTCTCACAGGAAGCAGCTTTGGTGGTTAAGTTCTCACCTATTTACGTGTAGCCCTTATATAAAATAATCTGAACACAGCATATGACTTGCCAGACAAGATGTCTGCTAACCAATAGCTAACTCCCTCAATCCAGGCATTTTATTCCAAAAAGTAAACCTTGTAACTTGCCACTACTGTACACGACGACTAAAACCCATCAGCACATACCTGGCTCACTCACCTTAGAAAGCCAACAAAGAGAAGTTATCCTAGTAGGAATATATATGCATTTGAACTCCAAAAGAAGGAGACTGTACTAGTTGGTTCACTTAAAACTGAGTATTTTCTAACAGTTCAACCAATCTGTTCAGCAGAAACCTAACAGAAAAAGGTATTATATTTTCCCTCCAACCTTACACATAAATATGAAAGAATAAAGCTGGCACCTGTAGCCTCACCCACTTTCATCAAAAACAGATAATTTCTAAAATGTAGGACTTAATCTCTTTAACCAAACACTACAGTTCTGTCCCAGAAGCATGCGCTGCAGAGCTGCTTCAGCTACCCTTAGTTTACAGTGGAGCTGGCCCTGGCAGGGTGCATAGAGACCACCAAGCTCTTCAAGAGAAGTAATTGGAAGGAAAGTAAAGCTTGCCATCGATTTCAAATGGCTTTGTATAATTTACACTTAATATTTCAAACCTTCACTAATGCAATCAAGATAAACAGAATATTTAATTAATCCCATTCCTAACACAATTTCTTTTGAGTCGTCAGGAACAATCAGCAAACGACAAGTTCTACATCATTAGTCTTTCTTGTGATTGTTTTCAAAACAACTAAATTGTGATCACCAGAGGCCTAAAATACTGCTGGTCTTATTGATTATTGCTGTGCAAAGACATTTTTCTTTCCTGTGTTCTCTTTCCAGCTTTGCACACAGATAATTAAGCAGCAAGACAGAGTGGTGCTGATAATGCACGTCCCCAGTTGGGCAGCGAGGCGCCTGCGTGAAGCCAAGCACCTTCGGTATGCACAAGTGTGTGCTCATCAGCACTCAGCTACCGCACAGGCCAGCGCATCTCTTTTACAGCTGTAACTGCTTATTCAGAATAATAAAGACACAAACCTGTATTCCTATGCAAAAAAAAATTCCCAACGGATTCAATGACTACTACTGGAAGCAGCGCCCTACACCCCCACAGTGGTTTATGAGCATTAAATCTGATTTAGACTTTTTTAATTTATATTTTTCAGACATTGTTTAAAGCAATAATTAAATTGGGGTTTAATATTCTTGGAACTTGAAGTTTTCTTCTTGAAACGCAGTTTCTGAACACACAGCCACATTCCTACTCTGCTGACTGATAGTCAAAAAAAAAGGTTGATTAGCCATGCAGAAATGTCACTGGGATGTTCCACAGGAACAGCAACTAAAAAGAACTACAATGCAGTAAGTTAGGCTTTCCATGAGCTGAAAGAGGAAAAAGAGTCCCAAGATGAAAGAATGGCTTTTTGTAGGTAACATTTTGGTGTTTTGGTTTTTCTCCTGTTTTAATACTGAGTTGTGGCTACATCCATACAACTTATCTTTTACTTTCCATTGCAAATTCATGTGGGAACTGCTTAATGTTGCTGCAACCCACAGCATGGAAACAAATTAGCCACCTCAGCAGCATCCTCGGCTTAGGAGCAGCACCAGGCTCACCCACAGGTATTTTTATTGAAGGTCAAACAGCTGCTTATTTGCCATAATCAGAGAGTTAATCAGGAGGAATACCAGCAAGATGACCAAAAAGGATTCTTATTCAAACCTGGCATTACACAAAGCGTTAACAGGTTTTGTATATCATGTGAAATACACAAAAGGAATAATAATGTACACGTTATTATGCGCATTACATACCTTACACAATTAAACAATTCTACTTGTCTTTGCAACCACACACCCAAAACAGAGCGGGAGGGAAACGCTATTGTACAACTCACACACTGGATAGGGGACTTAAACAGTTCACAGATTTGCTACAGGGGACATTCTCACAGCATACATCAAACAACTGCCTGACCTCTAGAGCTATACATTTTAACGAGCAGTTGATCTAAAATGTGTTTGTTGGCAATGCTGACTTTCTGTAGTATCTCTGTATGCATAAGCTATTAAAAGTGCATATAAGTCACAGAAAAATATTATCCTGTGCATTTAACAAGCAAATAATGCGGCTGAACAGAGAATAAATGTGACCAAGACTAAAAAAAAACCCCACAGCTACTTAGGAGACTTATCTGTAATTTTCAACCTTCAAACCTAAACATATTTCAGTACTGTTTCAATCATTTTATTTAAATTTCATACTAGCTTTAATAACTTAATAGTGTGATTGTATGCACAAATGCTCTTTGGTTTAGCATGAAACTGCCAGGAAAAAATCTGCCTCTTTCAGGTTACTGTAAACATCATTAAATTCCTGTAATGTTTTATGAAGTAATAAGCAAATTCCACTCATGATACTGCCGCTGAAAGTTTCATAAGATGTGTGAATCAGTAAAAGCATTTGACTTGACCCATTAAGGAAAGCGACTGGTTAATAAGTCATCATACAGCATTAAAAATTAAGCAAATGTACATTTTACAAGACTTGCTCATCTGTGAAATAAGTTCATTTACTAAAAATCTGGGTGTTTCAGAATAAAATCTTCAAAGGAAATGTTATTTGCAATATTTTAACTCATGGCAAAGAACACTTCTCACCTAATGCTTTTTTTTAAATATGATCACCTATTTCATAGAATAGTTAGGGTTGGAAAGGACCTTAAGATCATCCAGTTCCAAACCCCCTGCCATGGGCAGGGATGCCTCACACTAAACCATGTCACCCAAGGCTCTGTCCAACCTGGCCTTGAACACTGC